>LR141925.1:0-11455 GCA_900659605.1 Tisbe holothuriae | reverse complement strand
GTGGGACACTTGTAGAATGTCGTTGCATTTGACTTGGCAAATTGCAGGACAGGGTCAATTATGCAATACAAAATGGGTAAGAATAGTTGCTAAGATGTACAACTGACAAATCTTAAATAACTAGTTGAGCACAAGATGACCGCTATTAATCAAAAAGCCATTTTCCTGTTTAATGCTCTCGCGATCTTGGTGGTTATAGTTGCGCAACATTTATCAACACTTCAGTTACGGGCAAAAAGTTATTAACGTATATTTTGGGCCCATCCCAAACAGTTGGAAAGTTTGCCGTCTGGACAAAACTCGTTACATAACACAATTCCCATTGGTCACCCTCGACTGCAAAATCAACCGGTTATTCCCCGATCGCGAGAAATTACCCGGGCCATAAAAATATAAACTCTGACCGCATTCACATCATACCAGTCACTTGTCACAGGAGCCTCCTGCAGTGAACAGCCCATAACAGTGATCTATCTTTCAGTTCTTAAACCACATCAAACAATAGCCGGAGAGCCGACAGAGAGCTTCATATAAAACATATTTGACTGTCAAATATAAACAAAAAGATACAAAGATGAAGTTGCTGTTGGTTGCCGCTATTGCCGCCATCTTCGCCGTGCTGTTGCTCAGCCAGCCTTGCCAGGGGCAGTTCCTCGGTAATGGTGGAGTCTTCAACAGCCCGGCAGCGCAGGAGTACTGGAAGCGGCGGTTCGGGTCATCGGGCGCGTTGTCTGCGGCCAGGCGTGCGGGGCAGGCTGCGAGGGCGCAGTCCAGCGGGCGCGCGCTGTTCGCCTCCAACGAGGTAGTGAGCTCACAGGAGGAGGCTGAGCTGGAGCAGGCCCGGAAGGTGGCTGTTATGCGGAGGCGCGTCAGGCAGTTCTACGTTCCCAGGTTCCAGGGAACGTACGCAAAGCCGTCTCCCATCTACAGGAGGTAAGACTGTTTACCACGAATATGCTTTATTTGCTTTCGTATAACGCATTTATTTGTTTTAGGTACATCAATGTTCAGAGGCCTTGAAGAGCTCTGGCCCAAACATTTGAATGAGGATCTCCCAAGACGTGCTAAAATGTCTCATAAGCCGATGTATGACATCTGTGAACCAAAATGTCGCCTAATTATATATTCCTGCAGTAAAATGTGTACTATCCAATCAAACCATATGTAATAAAATGCACATCTGTGCAACCTGAAACACTCATTATTGCCATCGCAAATTGGTTTAATTGTCCGCGTGTAACCTACGAGGGTAATTGAAGACGGCAATCATGGAAACTGCATCTGACAATAGTCGTAAAATTGGAATTAACACTCTATGGGAACGACACACAAAGCAACATATTTTCCTGAAGAAGTTCCCTCTTCATTGAAATGCTTCACCAATATTTTGATAGATCTCAGAATTCTCATTCCAGCGTGAATAGCATCAATCAATGAATGAAAAGATGAGTATGAATTGAGTGGCCACTGTTTTCAGGGATGCCATATTACAGAATGTGGGTAATACTATATAAAGCATGGCAATCCTGACGTTATACATTCGACATTTTATGCATGTATCCCAGCTATCAATTTCCGAAATCTGTATTTCCATATTCATGGGACATTTTTTTATCTTTCGTTGAAATCTCTGATATAAAATATTGCCAGACGAGTGTCACAACAAAACGTAAAGTGAAAAATATGCTGGGGTAATAATATCATAAATTTTATTACATGGTCATACAGAGGGCACATTGGATTTTATTATGGATTTATCTCTTTCGAATACTACTGAGAGTTCTCATAAAGTTTACTAAACCACTGTGCAACAGATTCAAGTATGTGAAAAAAACACTTAGGGTCGTTTTTATCCCTTAAAACAATTTTATGCTATACGTTTGATCATTACTCACACGGACGGTTCGTACTTCCAACAGACGTCTACTTTTTAACGAGGATACGAATCTTATTTTAAAACACCAGCGATATTTTAAGGAACAAAAAGAGTCTATTTTAAACTTCATTTTCCTTATGTGTGTGTTCGAGTATGTGTAAAAAGAACGTTTTGGGCATTATGACGAATTGCCTTCTGCAACAACTTTAGGACGAAGGCTCTTTTATTATACTTGGGTGATTAAATGCGCACACTGGACGGGAGGGGGCAAAAACAAAAGCCGGAAATTCCCGAATAGATCGTCTCTTAAGCCGAATTTTGTAAACATGTTATTAAGTGTGTTTGATATGGTTTTCAAATCAGGTCAAACAAAGGAAGATGGGCACTTGCAATAATGAGAGTATGCTACTAATTACGGACATTAATCTTGTTATCACGCTATGCACCGGGTCAAGGCAAAGGGCAGCTTGGGTGTTCCAATTCAAGACATGCAAACTAATTCCGCATACCCATATGAGTTTGATTATGTGTCGAAAATGAGTCCACGTTAAAAGTCTCGATTGCAAATACTGGCAAACTTCAACACCGCTAACAAGTACAACTTGTACATACTCGTTATACGATCATGTTGTATGCACATTTTTCTATACAGTTTCCACATATTCCCCCTTCAAATTATTGGGTCCGGAATTCTATATTCCATATTTCTGGTTTGGACGACTTCGCTGCTTAAAGAACGTGCTGCTCGCCTGAGCGTAATTTATGGGGATTTGAGGTACGCACCATCCTTTGTGTGCACAAGATACTGAATTCGAGATGAATACGGAGAGCGAGATAATCAGAGTAGAAGTGGGTTAAACTGCAAAATTGATTACTACTTGTAATTCTTCTTCAGAATTGTGTTTATCCGAATCATTTAAATACGAGAATACCAGAGCGACTGGTAATGCACCTGTCCTATGGTCAAAGAGAGGCCTTGCAAACGAGGACTGATCAATTCTCGTTTAGTAGATATAATTCCCCCGTTTATTCATTGAAATTGATTTAAATTGGCCATTACACGCAATATTTATCGTATTTTGGAAGACGCAAAAAGTTTAGATACGCATATCCCGCTACTTAAACCTCCTTGAGAATGAACAGAGCCTCCAAAACCCAATTTTCTGAAGAAAGAAATAATTCATTGTCAAAATTACCACCAATCAGAAAAAAGGACAAATCACGGGTAGAAGAAATGCCGTTTTGTTGTTCTCATGCATATGAAGGATTAACTTTTTATGCAACATTTCCCGTCCATAGCAATGAAGCACAATTTATGCCCTATCAATTTGATCGCATTTCACACATTGCACAGCTGAATAATAGCTCAGAAAGAGTTGATTTGTTTCCGTCAGCAAGCAATTTCATCCCATTATTCTTGGTCGTAATTCCGAATTCGACTTTTGAGCGATGTAATGCTGAGATTATTATATTTCGTCAAAATTTTAAAACTCTTTCTTCAACGCCAGAATGGTAATGGGTTATCTCTCAATCGTATTCAATCTTAATCTCATTTTTATTCTGGGGTTTAAAGGTGCCACACCTCTCTAAGCTGTCGGCAGAAAAGATTAAAGGGTCATAATGTACCTTGAACAGACGAATGTCAAGTGTTCGGGTTAGAGAGACTGAATACAACAGTCGTATAAAAAGTAGAATTAGTTCGACTTTGCATTGAATCATTCAGTAGTGTCAGGTAATCACAAACAGTGTTCTTCAAGTCCTAAAGGATAAATTACACTTATGTACCAAACGCTTACACTTTTGACCTCTTAAATCGGCGCCCAATCATTTAAACAATCCGGATTTAAACATTTGTCTGTGGAATCGGAATGACCACAGTTCTCAAGTTGATGAGTTATAAATTCAGATCATTGCGTAATCGAGACAATCGAATAAATAGAACAATAGCATCAACATGTCTGGAAAAAAGAATGGTTTCCAACGAGAATACGAACCTGAAATGATTAATTCTACATTACCTATTGCATTGGAATTATTATACAATGTAATAATCCTGTGATAATAAGCAATATATTTTGCTGCGCAAAACGTATTCTTCCAATTATAACCGCGACCTCTACACCTCTCAGGTCATCTTTTGCATCTGCAAGGCTTAATTTTTGCAACATCTTTAGGCTCAAGTGGGCGTCGAATAGAAACGCATACAATGGACTCAATTTAATGCCGATATAATTGGATGTATGCGAGATTGATACCTTAATTGTACACGAATAACACATTAATAAGTTTGAAATAAAAATGCAAACAAGGGCTTTGTAAAACTTTTGACAAAATCTTATCAAAGATGAAGATTCTGCGCGTATATTTATTTATATTTTATATCGGTAGAAAAGAATTTTTAGGAAGCAATTGATAATAATAGTATTTTTGTTTTAATAGTTATTAATAATAATCACTTGTCGTTTCTTCTTCTCTGTTCAATATAAATGGATGATATATCTCATGTGTTGGAGAATTGGGACTTCAAAACTCGGCTCATGTTCATTTAGGGACTATTCATTGTAGGATATATTCAAATAAATATATACCGGTAACTAAAAGTACGTTAAAATATGTATTTCATGGTGGCGTATCATTGAGGGTGAACGTTGTAATATATAGTTCTACTATAAAATAACTTAAGGTTCTAACGTATGGTATATAAAATTATCTTTAGTATTTGTAACCTGCACCATAAATTAACAAGACATGTAGCAACTAACAGTAAATGTGACTTTTCGGGGAAATTGAGTTTTCTTCTTCTTCATAAACTGAATGAATAATATTTGTGAAACTTGGGTTTTAACTCACGTTTAATTATGATAACGGCAAAATAGTGTGGTTATAGAACTCTGGTTGTAGGGCCAAATTGAGGTTTTCTTTGGAAAAGGATTCTTGGTGATTATAAACTTTAACAATCTCATTATTCTTCGTTGCTTTTTCATATGACTAATAATTCTTCTGCTCTCACAGACATCTAATTAAATCTTTCCTTATTATATCATTTCATCTACTCTGTATCATATAAGTCCTTATCTTGCTTAATCTAAGTCTTTATTTCTTCACAGATATGGTTTCGTATAAAATTGGCTCTATTATAATTTGCAATTCTTACGTATAATATAATAAATTTAAGTCATCTTGTGTGTTGTCCTTATCTCCCAATATAATCTAGTAGTTTAGTAATATCTGTACAATTTCATGAGGCGAGCACCCTCCTGTCGTGGAGTCGCACCCGCCCGTGAAGCCACTGTCAGTCCAGGGTTATCGTCGGGGGCGGGGGCTGAGCGGACAGACCGGAGCTGCCACTGCTGCCATTGGCTGGGACTGGCATGAAGGCGGGCGTCAGCGACACGCTGGCCACGCTCTTCTTGCTCTCGTCGTCATCGTCATCAGCGCTCTCCTCTATTCGGCTGAGCTTGGACTCCGTGGCGGCGGCTGTGGTGGTGATGGCAGTGATGCTCACGCCGGCGGACTCGTACACCTTGGTGTGCTGTTGGTGCACCACAGGCGGACGGAACGGGTGGGCGTAGAGCGGGGCGGGGTCGTCCTTCAGCTTCCGCTTACGAGAGCGGGTCATCGGCCCGCCGGCGGCTGTCGTCACCGTGGCACACGTGTTGATTGGGCTCGCCGGGGCAGCGGGCTCTACAGTGCGCTTGGTGATGATAGCACCGCGGTATTCAATTGGTTGCCTTGGAGGCGTGCGCAGATGCGCCGGCACCGGAGTGATGGACACCGAAGACGAGGAACTGGAGGACGAGGATAGGGCAGGCGACAACGGCGAGGGCGAGGCCACGCACACCGGGAAGTGACTAGAGAGGAGCTGGTGCGGTGACGGCGGCGCCTTGAGGAGCACCGGCGTGGCCGTGGTGTCTGGCAGGAGGCGGTAGGACACGCCGCTCAGCGCCTCAGTGATGACCGGCCGCTGGCTGGAGGAGGAGTGACTAGAGGAAGACGAGGTGGCAGTCGCGGGCGCGGAGGAGGCGGCCGGCTGAATGAGTCTGGCGGCGGCCGCCTGCTGCTGTTGCTGTATCTGGGACAGGCTGTTCAAGTAGTCGTGGATGCGGGAGTTGGTCCGCAGACTGTTGAAGATATCACTGCTGTTGCCGCCGGCGGGCACGAGCTGCTGCTGAGGCGATGCGGTCACTGAAGACGACGGCGACGCGGTCAGCCACGGCGGCTGGTGGAACAGCTGCTTGGTCGGCGACAGCGACGCCGATGAGTTGGACAGCGACGATAGAGAGCTGCAGCCGCTCGAAGTGCTGCTGTTCTTGGCCTGCTTGCAGCGGCGCAACCCGCTCAGCCCGGTGTTGTTATTGGTCGCTGACGTGTTGTTGTTGTTGCTGCTCTTGTGGTTGTGCTGCTGGTGCGCGGGGATTCCGCCCTCGCGCGTCACCCTGTGGAACGCATTGAACGTCTGCATGAGGGATCGCTGCGCGGCCAGAGGATGCGCGCTGAGTACACTGGGCGTTAGGAGTTGATTCTGTTCCATGGGACCGCCACTTGGCCGCCGCTCTGCCAGTTTGATCCACGCCGAGCTGAAGAGATGCTCCAACGTCAGGCGCTTCTTGGGATCCACCGTGAGCAGGCCCTTGACCAGCTGCTTGGCCGCTGGGCTCACATACTTCCAGCACTCAGCTCCGTCCATCTTGAAGTCTCCCGACTTGATCCTCTTCATGATGTTGACTGCAGAGTCCTCCTTGTGCCACGTCCACGGACTGTGCGCCAGGAAGGGCGACCGGCCGGACAGCAGCGTGTAGAGAATCACACCCAGGCTCCACAGGTCGCAGCTCTCATTGTAGCCGTCAGAGGCTGATGCCACGGAGGGCTTGGGCTTGGCAGTGGATCCGGAGGCGGGTTGAGTGATTGCCTGGTCGAGGACTTCGGGCGCTGCGTACTGCAGGGTGAAGCAGGGTGTGCGCATGCCTTCGTCGTCGTGCTTGGGTTTCAGTCGGGCGAAGCCAAAGTCGACGACCTTCAACTCTGCGGCGTCAGATTCATCGGAGAACAGTAGATTCTAGATGGAATAATTTAATTATTAGCCATTCATATTGTACATAGTATTGATTAAAATATTTTACCTCTGGTTTCAGATCCCTGTGTACTACCCCTTGGAAGTGCATAAAGTTGACGGCGGACACGAGCTTTGCCATGATCTTCGACGCCTGGACCTCGTCGAACCGCTTCTTGTTCCGGATCCTGGCTAGGAGTTCGCCACCTCGGAGATACTCCATCACGATGTACGTGTGAGCCTCGTCCTGAAAAAGTGTATTTACATTTTATGCACAGAGAACTGACAAAATGTTATGCACTTGCTTCCATATATTAAGAAAATTATCATTCTATATCAAATGTTTCCGTACCTGTATCACATCAATGAGCTTCACAATATTTGGGTGTCCCTGGCAGCGCCTGAGCAGGTCGACCTCTGCCGAGCAGTCGACGCGTCTCGACACGATCTTGACTGAGTACTCGGCGCGGGTGGCGCGGTGGACGCACCTGCGGCAGACGGAGAAGGAGCCGTCGCCGAGGATCTCCTCGCGGAGGTCAACGTCGTAGTGGAGGAAGAACGGAGATTTCTGAAAGTACAATTTTCATTATAATATTATGGTTAATCTTTCGATTAAAGTACAAATAACTTGGCACTTTTATCGCCTTCAAATATCAATGGGATGTACTCTTTCTCTCAATGACAATACTTGAAACTGTTCTTGGAAGTATCTTTTGTAAAAGTCTATCTATGGTTACGTCATATTAAATATCTATTATATCCATCCAAATTCATATTAAACTTTGCGGAATCGCTATTAATATACAAACACTTTCCAAATTTATATTTTGTACCTTGGCAAGTTCTGCAGAAAGTATGATTATGATACAAAGTGACATCCATACGATGCAGCTGCTGTTCTTGTACTCTCGGAAGGACCAGAAAGCCTGCAGCCTTTCTAATATCACTCTTTTAGCCTTTCAATATAAAGAAGAGACGGGAAACCCCGGAAAAAAACTTCTTAACAGAAGAAAGGCGAAAGCTCTTTTATACGGATGATCACATCCACAGTTTCTCACTTTCAAAACAGCATCCGCAGTATTCCCTCTCAGCAAAGGAGTTTTAAGATTGACTGTCTATAAAGTATAAATGCTAAAATAAATATGTTTTTTTATTTACCTTAAGGTAGCACCCTACAAGATTGGACGTGCTCGGCTTCTTATCCGGGTTGGGTCTGAACATGTCCTCAGTCAGAACGTTGTTGTTCTCGGCAAACAAGATGGACGGCGCCACGTACGAGTAGCCGCCGAACACGCCGCGCTCAACATTGGGCGGGACCACACCGGGCGAGTCCACGGCCTCCATGTTTGTGAACTCCTCGGAGAAGTTGGACACATCTAAGTGGGATAAAATGTGTTTAAGGCATGTTTGATGCAGTTTAAGACCTTGAAATTACCTGTTGCAGAACCGATCTGAGGTATGAATGGCGCTGGAATGTTCTTTCTTAGGAGGTCATCCCAGCAAATGGACTGGAAGAACACATGGGATTTCACCTCATTGGAGTCGGTGGGGCCACCGCCTGGGAATAGAGAAGAAAGAGTTAAGAGTACATTTGGATACCAATAAGCGGGAGAAAGGCTGAAGTTACGCAATGATCGAAAAATGTCAACTGCGCATATTTATTCAATCCACTTACCGAGTCTCTTCCTCGGGTCCTTGACGAGCAGCTTGAGTATGAAATCAGTCACATCTGCGGATAGGAACTCTGGCATGAGCGGCTCCGCGTTGATAATCCTCTTGCTGATGTCCTGCTGCGTGTTCTTGTCGCCCTCCACCGTGAACGGACTCGCGCCCGTCAGCAGCTCGTACGTGAGCACGCCCAGACTCCACCAGTCGACGGCGATGTCGTGACCGTGGTTGCCGCCCTTGACCACCTCGGGCGCCATGTACTCGATGGTGCCGCAGAAGGAGTAGGCGCGCCGCTCCTTCTCGTGCGCCTGGAACTCGCGGGACAGGCCAAAGTCCGTGAGCACAATGTGTCCCTCCCCGTCCAGGAGGATGTTCTCCAGTTTGATGTCGCGATAGATGATGCCGTTCTTGTGGAGGTGCTCCAGGGCGAGGATGATCTCGCCGATGTAGATCCGGACCTCGTTCTCCGTGAACTTCTCCCGCTGGTAGAGGTGGGTGAAGAGCTCGCCGCCGTTGACGTAATCTAATTAAGGAGATTTGAGTTAGCAATCTAGAAACCTTAGTTGGTAACAATTAGGATTAAGATTAAAGCTGCGGAAGTGTAAATGTCATTTACCATTATATCACAATTAGGCTTTCTTCAAGGATTAGTATAGTATTACCTAGCACCAAGTGCAGCTTGCTGTCCGTCTGGAACGCGTAGTGCATGGTGACGAGGAACGGCGACTGCCTGATGGTCTGCAGCACCTGCCGCTCGGTGCGCGTGTGCTCCGTCGTCTTGCGCTTCTGCACGATCGTCGCCTTCTTCAACACCTTCATGGCGTACAGGTGGCCGGCGTCGGCGCCGTGGCGTTTGCGGGTCAGGAACACCTTGCCGTAGGCTGGAAAGAGGGATAAAACGGGGTTAAAATTGTACTATTGCGACACAGTGTGATTTCATAACGGTTTCCTCGTTTAAGTGAAATATGACTAATCGTGGTGAAACAAGTAAAATCCGTTATGAAAATCGAGTTCTTTGTATTATTTTTATAGACGAATGTGCGACTCATGTTAGCTATATTCCCCAAAATCATTATGTCAATACGTCGTAAATACATTAAAAGGGTAAAAGATACAAAGAAGCCCTGAGAACTGCAGCCAAGATTATATTTTCCTAATCATTATAAAAGTCAATCAACTGCTGCATTCCCTGACTCAGATCATTATTATTCACCTCTATTTGTTATCGTGCGTTTTATTGTCGTCTAGAGTTTAATGCCCCCTTTCAAAAAAGGTTAACATGGGGGCTCTTTTGTCCTTGAGCATGTACAATGCATAACTGGGCCAATGTAAAAAAAAACATGACCTAGAAAACGGTGCAAACTGGTTACAAACAGTTTGTTAAACAGATGGGTCATAAACTGCGTATTATGATGATCTGTAACCGTTGATTAGCCCCGATTTTGCTTCCGTAGGTGAAGGACAAATGGGTTCAAACGCCGCTGTTCAGGAAACGGAAACAAAATGGGATCGTTTTTGAGGAAGTGTTTTAGCGACGATTGACATTTGGGAAAAGAACAAAAGGTTCATATTGTCACTGTTTAATCTGGGAGAAAAGGTCAGGCAGCCGTGCCTGGTATAACCAAGGAAATGTCACTCGAAATTCGCAAGCATTACTGGAAAATGCTTTTATATAACAATTTAAGGATTTATGCCCAGAAAAATGCAAGGCCTCATACTAATTTTATCACCTAACAGATCATATGTAACCACTTAGTACATGTTGTTCGTAAAAATCTCCTATTCATTGACACCCTTGTAAATGTTTTCCATTCTCACCTCCAGTCCCGAGCACCTTGAGCAGATCAAAGTCCTTCATCCCGACCCTGGCCTTGTTGGCGTCGTCATCGAGAAGGTCGTCGGCGGTCACGCCGCTGGCAGCCGCGCCGGACTCAGTCTTGATGCCCTCGGACGCCGCCGTCGTATTCGTCTTGCTGGCTGTGGCATTTGGGGTGTTGGAGGCACTGTTGGATCCGGACACTGAAATGGTAATAACATTCATTAGTTTATGTTTATGGTTAGTCACTTTACTGGCATATGCATACGTTTAAACTGCTTTCGCACAACTCTGTTCTTCTTTATCGGTGGCCTTCGTCGACTGCTGCTCCTCAGCTTCATTATTTGATCTCACAACCGATGCGGTAATTTTCAAAACAAGACTGAGCTGAGAAATCTGTTTTAACGGCCTTTGTGATCAAGAGCGAAAACAACTTTGAGGGGGAGGAGCGATCAGCTCAGCAAAGGCCGACGACGACACATACACAAGTCTTCTTCAAACTCTTTTTTTTCCGGTTTTAATCTCAAATTGACAAAGAGAGCTCCGTCTGCAGAGGAATCTTCCAACAACTTCACGTCGTATAAAACAACAACTCAGTCGCAGGCTGAGTTACTTTTTTTCCGAGTAGTAGGGAAAAAAGAATTCTGTGTTCGTGGGCCGGCCTTCAGTCACTTTACACAGACACACAGCTGAGCTAGACTACAAAAACGAATCTCATCAGCAGGCTGAGCGGGCAAGGCAGGCTTTGCCAGTCCAAGTCGATCTCTCTCCCTACGTTTTTACAACTGCTCCCGAAGTAGAAGGAGATCAAGATTTGTGTTCGTTTGAATAAAAATGGTCTTCTCCCCTCTCTGATAATTACGTCGCCTGTTGCAAACGTATAAACATGTTTATAAGTTATAACGGTCTACTTTGCGACGTATAAATATCTGCAGTACGCGAAATTAAACAATCAAACGCAATACAATGAGACAAAGAGTCGTTTTATTCGCTCTGGAAATAGTCGTGTCATCTAATTCCAGACGAAGAAGCAGTCGACGGGATT
>LR141924.1:0-11463 GCA_900659605.1 Tisbe holothuriae | reverse complement strand
AATAACCTCGTAACATGAGAAGAAGAAACAACTGGGTCAAAGAGCCACTTTAAAGACGGGTAGGAGGATGTTTTTGCCTCTTTTACTTCCTCCACAAATATGTAAACAATCTAATATATCGCTGTTTGTTCGAGAAAGCCACTGAATGTAGCCTAGAAAGGCCCATTTGCTGTGTTGCCTAGTAGCGTTTTAGAGCAGCCCGGTGTTGAACTCATTAATTATGAATAAGCTGTCTTGTGAGGAATATTTAAGGTGTGTTGCATGAAATATGCTCAGAGACGAATCGAAGAAATATGGGGATTTCTTAAGAGTTTGGATTTGTAACTTTTCCTTTTGTACTATTATACCTAGATTAGGCATTATTATACTATCTTCAAAGAGAGCATTAAGAATATTATGTCACAGTGGCCATATTTTAATACATAACCATAATCCTTGCATGCCGTACACTTCATTTTCTAATCCCCGTTTGATTAACATAATTATCAAAATGTCGCCACCATTCAATCATTTAACACGGCATTATAATGACAATCAGAGCGGTTTAATCGAACTTTAAAACCACACATACGTATAACATTATTTTCCTTTGTTGAATTAGCTTCGGTATTCAACCGTCTCGTCTCGCTCGACCGAAACCCGACATTTCATAGGTTTCACTTTAAGCTCTGTTTTCATGGCCACACGGGGGAGAAATAATGTCACAAGTCACACAAGCGTTATAGTTTCCATGTGTCATCTCTGTTTTAATTGGAGGCGTACAACGGACACAGTGGCTTAGTATCGAATAAAATTGCTATGAAGCAACTGTGCATAATGTGATGTACATTAAGGTTGTTTTGTATTTTGTGCAATGGGAAACCGCAGACAAGGGTACAGATCATATATATTATATCCGGTAGATGGCAGTGCATACTTTGGCCAAGGTCCATGGAAGCATTCATGACATTTTCTTAGAATACTCAAAGGTACTTGCCTAACTAACTGCAAAATATGTCTAAAACCCTTTATTAAGAAAATTTTCGCCAGAATCCTTTGCATAAATAAAAGGCATTTCAATGTCCAGATTGGCCAAGGTGCCTATGGTGACATCTAATGGTGGTTAATATAACTAATCTGAGCCGTTGTCTGCGGTCTCCCATTAACATTTGTGTCATTGGTTTTTCTTTACCATATATATATTTCCTCTGAACCCAGCTTGCTCCAGTCTGCCGTCCGACCACCTTTACAGCCGGGTGCTGGCGCTCCATGTGCCTCATCAGCTCACTCAGCCGGATCTGATCCGGGCACCCACCATGGTTGCAAGAGTGTCTACAGCGGGGGCAGATCCCAGCTGGACAGGGGATCAGGCGGAATGGACACTTTGCAACGTGGGTGGCAATGCCTTCATTTGGTCCAGTGAACTGGCAGCTTGGGGAGTTTTGGCATTTGATGCTGTAGTTGCAGATTTCTTCATGGGCCTGGAATAGTTAAAACATTGTTATTAAAGTTACAAGAACTATTAATTAGTCTAAAACACAAACATAAGATTCTTTTAAGCCTCAAGTGTATATCGAAATCATTGATTTATTTGAGCTACCGGTATGGTGCAGTTTCTTCAGCTTTAAGCTCGGCTGTCCAAATGATAACTTGATAAGAGTTCTCTAGCCAAAGTTGTTACTCTTCCGAAGAGCCAACAAAGACTTTTAACATGTATTTATGCTCTACGCTCTGTACTGTTACTATAAACACACATAAGACTATTTCTAATGTTTATTTTAAGCTCTTTGTAGAATTGGATTTAGCACCTTTTGCTTCTTATACTTTGGACAGACGAGCTGTGCATAGTACTAATATACTACTCACCTCCCTGGCTTCCTTCTTATCTGTGTAAGCACACCCATTCTCAGAATGCCTACAGGGCAGCTCCACATTGGGGTCCAATTCGATTATCTTCTCCAGAAGCAGGTTCCTTGTCGGATTTGGACGGTTGTAGTATCCGCGACAGACTGGACAATTGGGCACCTATGCAACATTTATAATATTTATAAGAGGAACGTTAAAATGCACTAATAAGACTTTAGTTAGTCTATTATGGGCCTCTAACAGAGAAATTAAGGACATCCTTTAAATAAAGTAAGGACTTTCAGCTGCTAATATGGCTAATTACACCATATAAATTGAAGATGAGGGGGACGTGGTAGCCGTGATAGCAAGTTGCTTGTCCCTGTGAACCAAGGGGTTGCAGGTTTGATTCCCCCCAGTGGCATGATGATGAAAATTGCAATTACGGCATACTGGTGAATGAACCAAAAGGTAGTGCCAAAAAATTTACAATTATAATAAGGGATCACCAGTAAAATATTTTTAAATGAAGCTGCAAAACACACCCTAACAATAAATATAGCATAGCATAGGTTCTATTTAACACATTTTGAATAAATTTTAATATATTATATAATTCTACTGGCTAATTACTCACCTGTTTCTGACATTGCCCACAGATGTTATGCCCGTTCAAGCAGGTGACATAGGGCGTGAACCGCTTCACAGTCATACAGACGGGGCACTCAAGGTGTTGCTCCATGATGGGATAGGTTTGAACTGAGCGAACTCATTCTTGAAAAAGTTCTTTTTGTCTCGTTCTGACGCGTCTGGAGCGGATGCTTTGCAAGCTTTGATAGGGCAATGAACCCTGTATTGGATACAGACTTGTACGTCTGTGCAGTGATGACTAAGACTACATACATTGACATGCTCTATAACTGAGCATTACAAAACTTACAAGTCTTATGTTACATGCCTAAAACGTACAAATTTAAGCCCTGTAGTTACTTTACTTTCCTGAGTTAACCCATTGTGACATAATTGTTTATACTTCACACTGGGATCAGGTTTTCTCTTCTTGATGCATCGAATCGCAACTTTCTCAGAGCAGAGATAAACCCAACAGTTTTGCTAATAGAAATTCGATCAGAAAGCATCAAAGTGTGTCGAAAGACGTCGAAATATGTCTAAATAGCATATTTTATTGATCGGCCTGAATTTCTTACAATTCATTTTAACAAGTTTGCATGCGGTGATACTTAATACTTAATATTGAATATTCACATTTTTTATCATTACTATGACACTGTAACAGGTCTCCGATCATTCTTTTCCCCATGGCCACTTAATTAAACCTTGAGTCAAACCCACAGACTTGGAGAACAAGTCTGTGGTCAAACCCAACTGGACTAGAGGCGTTTGAGAAAAATTGAATTTATTCCGACATCTCAATTTGAAACACTGCATCATACTCTTAATTTGGACTCATCGTCAGTCTACACATAAAAAAGGTCGAACAGAAACCGGCTTCTGGTTGCTAGAGTTCTGATCTACAATTGTGAATACAACAGTACTCTTCAACCGAAGCATGACATTCAGAAAGGTAACAGGGTCAAAGAACTCATCTGGGACACCCATTACCAAGCCGCTTCTGGAAACCTCAGTCAAAGTGGCATTGATGGGAAATGTCTTGGAGCTGTATTCCAGTTTATGTTGCATTGGGTCGCTTCTGCCAAGGAGTCGCACAGTGACAGACATTTGTTCTTTGGAGTTAATGGTGCAAAGCCATTGATAGTTTAGATTGTTTATTGGGCAGCGTTCATGCCTGTAATTTAGAATCAAGTTACTTGTGTCAAAACACTGTACAGAAAGTCCCCAAAATGCACAACAAATGCTCTCAAATCTCAAGGAAAAAAAACAAATTAACTGACTTGTATCCCTTTTATGATTGCCCATTGTTTTGAGAGAATCCTCAAGTTATTTTTATGTCCTACCTTACAACATAAACCTCAGTTGGGGCCTCCAGTGGCTCAATGAAGAATACTTTCCTTGGCCCAACCAGCACCGGCATTCTCTCTAGATCTAATTGTATGAGTTGCATCTTAGAAGAGTCTTTTGCTATCTTCACATCTCTAATAATTGCAGTGAAGGCTTTGTGCACATTCATACCAGTTTTAGCAGAGACTTCCCAGCTCTTCACATGATCTTTAACCTCCATTAGGTCCCAGTTAGTGCTAATTCCAAGATCACTCTTGCTTCCCAAAATGTATTTTGGCCTTTTCTCTGAACCAAATGTGTTGATTACTTCAAAACATGCTTCAATGGCATTATCAATATCGATATGTTTCAATACTTGCATCACATACCATGATCAATCCGTCAGCAGAAAGAAAGTAGTCTCTGTAAATGGCAGAAGAACAGTTTAAAGTCTTTTATTTTTGAAGCAGCCATTTTTAACCATATCATGCTACCAGCTTGTGCCTTATAAGATTTTATATATATCCTTTGAATAATGTGTATAGCTTTTTACAAGAATATTTATACTATGCGTATGCATATGGCTTATCTTTGTTATTGAGTAAATATTCATTTCCATACACACAGTCTACAGGGCCGGGTGTTTTTCTTATATGTGTTATTATATTGGCTCAGAAAAGGCCCTAAACGATTTTATTCGTCCATCCTTATGAAGTAAAAAATTGTAGAGCATGTCAAGAAATATTACATGAACATGGTTGCAGGTCTTAAATAAAGATGTTACTAAAACCAGGTAATATAGCAGCAGACCCTCCAAATTTGAGAATGGCTGGAAATGGAGCATTTTTAGGGTAAAACTTCATGACCATATTTTTTTCTTGATGCCTTATCAAGGCTATGAGCAGTTTGACAAGAATCTTTCTGAAGTAAAAATATTAGCAAAATGATCAGAGATATTAGAGAAACAGATAGTGTCTGATATATGCAGTAGTTTTAAACATTAGGGCACCAAAAATGTGACCAAAAATTATCCAAAAGTTCTCCAAAGCCCTATTTGACAGCCCTCTGTCAATAACTTGGTGCTAAAAATGCAAACAATATTTGCAACATAAATAAGTCCACAAAATATTTCTTAACATGTTCTACACTTTTTGACTTCATAAGCATAGCCAAAAAGTTGCGTTTAAGACCTTTTCTGAGCCGATATAATAACACATATAAAACACCCTGTATATATACTTACTCTATTACTTTTTCACAATAGCCCATCCCTGTCAATTTCACCATTTTTAAGTTCACAATACAATCACCCAAATCAACTGTTGTCTCCGTAATAAATGCTCCGCCTTCATTATTTGTTGATAAAAGTGTATTATAGCTGTCTTGTACAAACCGTTCCATAAGACAACTCTTGCCAACTTGACTCTCTCCAACAAGCAATATTTTAATGGTATTTTTCCTAAGGTAAATTTAGTTTCCTATAATAATGCAATTATAGTCTGCATCCTCTGCTTTAGTTATGGTGTCAGGGAACATACAGTCATCAATTTTGTAGGTTGAATTTTCTTATGATTCAAAGCAGTCCCCCCCTTCTTGAGGACATTGACTAATCTACAATTTAGTACTTGATAACTCACAATGAATGTAAACTATATACCAAATTGATTGCCTTCTTCTTCAGTAGTTCCAAATATATAAAAACAACATTACCAGATCAGTTCCTCAATTTTACAGTTTCCTGAATGATGGTAAATACTTGATTTCAACCTCAAATAATAAATTCCCTTTAAATTGTCAACCTCTGAATGCTTGAATTTTATAGGAATTAAGTGTGAAATGTTCAACTCCAATGTCCTTGTGGAAGTGCGTCAAATGCTCGGATAATTGCATTAGTAATATGTGCTCATGACAGCCTTAATTAAAGAATGCCTAATTTATTTCTACCATCCTTCAATACTTCTCCGCTAAGTGTGGCAATCTTTTGCACTTTTATCTATAAAACAATGTAATACCATTGGGATAAAATGACTTGATTGTTGGCAACATTTTTGGAGATTGGAATAACCAGTTAGCATTATTTACCTCCATGTTGGCAGTAATATTTGCAGTCTGAACAAAGTCCAGCAGGACATTTAACCTTTCTATAGAGACATTCAGAAGCGTGTTGCTGGAGATCTTCTTCAGTCCCTGTGAACTTGCATTCAGGGGAGAGAGGACAAGGTTGGCCAAACAGGCAGGTAGCTTCATGAGTCTATAATGAAAACAAATGTTCAAGAACTGTGATGATCTCATTATTGTCAAAATATGGAAAACATTACTTATTAAGAATGAATTATCCCTTCTAGTGTTCTACCAGAAAGGCTCACCTCTCTTGCGTCTCTCTCCTCTACAAACTTGCAACCACTTTTGGCATATTTGCAGGGAAGTCTCAACTTTGAATCTAGCTCAATGAGCGTCTCCAATAGCAGGTTGCGCGGTGCCTCAGGTTGAGGATATATGTCTTGACATATTGGACATGTTTTGATACTCCTGAAGTACGTTAAGATGGGGATTCTACTACTTTTTCAACTGTAACGTATAATACTACTTGCCTTTGACATTGTTGACATACATAATTATGTCCATTTAGACAATTGTAATATGGAGTGAAGCGTTTGATTTGATGGCACAGTGGACAGGTCAACTCTTCATCCATGATGTTACACACCTGACATAAATCACTTTCTTTATTTTTACTTTAATTGCCAGCTTCAACTCTTATAAAATGTTACAGCTGTGTGTAATACCTGGTTCTAGATACAAATCACACTTTGAAAAGGCCTAAATGTTGGATTATTTAGTAGCAATTGCAGAACAAACATAATCAGCTCCGTAATAATTCATTATAATTCCTTTGCTTGGTTATGGTCAAGTCATCATTTACAGTTCTGAGCATGAAATAATAATACTGTTTAAGAGAATGGACTCAGCGATGCAATGTTAAAAATCAATGACAAGGATACTCTGCGAGACCTACAATTGATCTAAGAATATATTTCCAATATGTGCACGAACTCTATGAGGTTTGTGTAAAAACAAATGGAACAAAATGACTCAAATTATGTGATTCATATTAATTTAATGTCACTTTATTTAGTATGAATTCGCAGACACATACAAATGCACACTTCCTGATTGATTTTTTTCTTCTCTTAAACCTCTCCTTGTATTGTAAAAGCATTTACAAGCTGTAATCTTCACTTGAAGAATCACTGTTGGATTCATCACTGACACTATTATCTTGGCCCCTTTGATACTTATCTATGATTGTGAATGAAACTTCATCATGTACACCTCTCATTACATTTACAAGGGTAACGGGGTCAAAGAACTCATCTGGGACACCCATTACCAAGCCGCTTCTGGAAACCTCTGTCAAAGTGGCATTGATGTGAAATGTCTTGGAGCTGTATTCCAGTTTATGCTGCACTGGTTTGCTTCTGCCAAGGAGTCGCACTGTGACAGATGTTTGTTCTCTGGAGTTAATGGTGCAAAGCCATTGATAGTTAAGGTTGTTTATTGGGCACCGTTCATGCCTGTAATGGTTCGTATTAGGGTTATGATACCTAGACAATTTTGAAATTAAAAAGTGTTGCATATTTTGTAATGATGTGTAATACCTGACAACATAAACTTCAGTTGGAGCCTCCCTTGGTCCAACAAAGAATATTTTTCTTGGACCATTCAGGGTTGCCATCCCCTGCAATAATCTGCATTGATTCATGGAAGCCTCTTTTGTTTCCTTCACATCTTTAGCAATAGCAGTGAAAGCTTGCTCCACGTTTGAACCAGTTTTAGCTGAGACTTCCCAGGACTTGACCTATCAGAATAGGAAATATACTATGTAATGTATGCCCCATTTTGTAAGTACTATCATTGTTTTACCATAGTTTTGGGGAAACTTAAAAGAGAGCGGACTTTAATATGGAGACTTAGAAGTCAATTTCTTATTATGATGAAACAACACATTTGACAAAAACCCACCTGATCTTTAATCTCCAGTAGGTCCCAGTTGGCGTTAGTGCCAATATCACATTTATTTCCCAAAATGTATTTGGTTGTAGCCTTTGAACCAAATTTGTTAAATGCTTCAAACCATGTCTTAATAGTGGCATAGGCATTTCTCTCTGCTTCAATGCTGGCGTCACATACCATTATAAAACCATCAGCCTTTGGAAAGTACTCCCTAAAATGCATCTTATTATTGGCAAAAAAATCCTAGCTTGGAATGTGTGGCATAAACCATGTTTTAATGGGATTAAGTTAATGTAGTCTTACTCTGTCTTCCCACACTGGTATGTATGTCTCCCAGACAATTCCACAATATTTAAGTTCACAATGCAGTCACCCAAATCAACTGTTGTTTCCATAGTATTTGCTTCTTCCCCACTGGGTAAGAGAGGAATTGTACTGTAGCTATCTTCAACAAAGCGTTCCATAAGGCAACTCTTGCCAACATCTTTATCTCCAACAAGCAATAAGGTCATGGTATTGTTTCTATGGAAAATTGAGTTACTAGACTAGGATTGATGTATCATTTCAGCTTGTTTTCTACATTGAACATTTAAGATATGCCAAATTATACACGACAATATATTGAAAAGTCTGATAAATTTACCTTATTTGTTCCTCTATTTTACAGATTCCTGAATTTGGAAGGTAAGCATTTGATTTCAACCTCATATCATGAAGTCCTTTTAAGTTGACAAGCCCTGTATGATTAAATTCATCCCAGTGAAAGATGAAATTCTCAACTTCAATGTCTTTATGAAAATTGCTCAAATGCCAGGATAACTTTACTAGTATTATCTGCTCATGACATCCTAAATGAAAAGAATAACAACGTTAAGTGGTCTCCGTGTTTCACATATTATTGCATCCAGAACATATCAAGTTACATAAAATTATGGATATTTCTTACTCTTTTAACACTGCAACTTCTTCCTTTTTTGCAAAGAAGATTATTGTAAATAACTCTAAGTGAACCACTGTTCACTTTCACTTTAAATTGGCATTAACTTTTATAATGTTATTTACCTCCATGTTGACAGTAATATTTGCAATCTGAACAGAGCCCAGCGGGGCATTTAATCTTCCTATAGAGACATGTTGACGCATGTTTCTGGAGATCTTCTTCAGTCCCTGTGAACTTGCATTCAGGGGAGAGGGGACAGGGTTGGCCAAACAGGCAATTGGCTTCATGAGTCTAAGAATGCAAGAAAGGGCTCTGATGATCTCACTATTATAAAATTAGGGAAACACAATGGAACAGTTAATGTATATAGAAAGTGTTCACTACTTGTGTTTACCAAAAAGGCTCACCTCTCTAGCCTCCTTATCATCTACAAACTTGCAACCACTCTTGGCATATTTGCAGGGTAGTCTCAAACTTGAATCTTGCTCAATGAGCTTCTCCAATAGGAGGTTACGTGGTGCTTTTGGTCGAGGATATGTATCACGGCATATTGGGCATGATTTTATACCCCTGATGATTGATATTATATTTATATCATAATAGTAACTTATAACAATAATTACCTATAACACGGCTCACACACATTATGCCCATTTAGGCAACTGTAATAAGGTGTGAATCTTTTGATTTGAAGGCACACTGGGCAAGTCAGTTCTTCCTCCATGATGTCTTATAACGTGTACTTATTAGTTAAATGGATATTTTTCATTTATAAAAGATATGTCGTGTCCTTCCAAAATGCAACAACTAAGTCAGTAATACCTGGCTCTAGATACTCATACACGCTTTAAAGGGGAATTATATTTATGGGCATGACATTGTGTAGATTCAAGGAAAGCTTAAGATAAAAACTGACCTGGCCAACAAAGCTTTCCTTTTCCTACTTTTGTTATTTTTGTTATAATCTAATCTAACCTCTAATGTTATAAGGTTAAAAATTGAGGAAGAACAAGAATATGTAACATTTTACAGTCAATAATTTTATTTATAAGGCCGTGCAGTTTTCAAATTTGAAACCGACTTTCGGTTTCGGTTTCGGTTTGCAAAATATGTCGGTTTCTGTTTCTGTTTGGGTTTGAGTTTGAGTTTCGGTTTTGGTTTTCTACCTTATGCAGTAACGGTTGTGATACAATGTTCATATTTGTTAAAGAATACTTTTACTTTTGCAATATACTACTTAACCTAGTAGAACTTTTCCTTCTTTAACACCACTACTTTGGAGTAAGATTTTAACTGAGATATTTAATATAAGCCAATTTTATGCCAATAATGAGCCAAATTTAACCCTAGAAGCAAAACCGACTAAGGGTAAAAACCGACTTCGGTTTTGGTTTTCGGTCTTTGCACAGCCTTATTTATTTACTCCATATAATATAACTAATCATTCTCTCTTCTCCATTTTAATTATTGTCGTCTTCTTGCCATCAACTGCCCTAAAGTAGTCCATGCTGAACTTATACGTTTGGACTTCCTTGGATCTTATGTCAATAGGAACCGTCCTGTGCATGTAGTGAAGGGTCTGGCCGTTGCTCTTGCTCACAGTGGTGGTCATGAGCTCTTGGTTGCAGTCTGCATGGCCGTGAGCAAGCCAGATTTGTCCGAAGCCTTGGAAGGGAAAGAGTTCCTGTCTGGGAAGGAATTAAACTTTAATATACTGAGTTATAATCACTAAAATCTAGTCATTGCATTGCTTGCACAGATCGAACTAACATTTGATTAAATGCCTCTATTGCCTTCATGACAATATGTCAAAAAGGGCCAAAAAGAAATCCAGTTGACTTTGTATTATTTGCTCTATCATAAATTTGAAAAACAAACAATTGCTTCAAATATGCATTCTTGATCATGATTAAACTCTGTACTGCTGTCGTTTATGTTTTTGAGTTGATATCCTACCTCATAACGTACAGTTTCCTTGGAAAGTTCTTCTCCCCGCTGTAAAACACCTTACTCGGCCCATGAGTCCACAGATCAGCCTTTCCATTCTCTGTGCAGACCTCTGCTTCAAAAATGATTCCATTGTGGTTAGGGATGACACTTATTGTAGGGTGGACATCTTCGATGTGGTTGATTACATCGGCAACCCTGAAAAAAAAATATTATTGAAGGTTACATTTAAAAAGTGATGAAATATCTTTTCCGTTGATGGACTCGATGAAAGTTAGAAGAATATTTTTTTTTAAATATTCAAAGGCTTGATTTGATTGCCTTGAAAAATTGGATAAGTGGCATCCTTGCCTTGTACTTTAAACAAGAATAAATTTTAGTTCATTATATTTGTAAAGTTATGTTTGCCTTATTCTCTCCTTGCATGGACTATGTAGGCAGGTCGTAGTGCAATTGGGGCATAGCCCCGCAGGGCACCTGATGTAGCGGAAAGGACAGGATCGGTGTTGGTTTCGAGTAAGGCAGAGACAGGCTTTGCTAGGGTCGCGGGCATCCAGTGGACAGGTTTGTTCATGAGCCTGGAAAATAAAAAATGGAGCATTTTAATTATGCGACAGTATCAGTTCATGTTTAGGAGTTACCCACCGAGACTGGTCGTTGCTATTATCGGGTTCCGACAATAACACTATTATCGCACTATTATCGGAACCCGACAATAGCACGATAATAAGGCTTTAGAGGTCGGCCAAGTCGAGTCGGTCATGAACTGTATACTGGTG
>LR141923.1:0-11467 GCA_900659605.1 Tisbe holothuriae | reverse complement strand
AACCTCAGCTCACTGGCTGGGGACATCGCCAACACGCTCAGCCTGGAGCAGGACGGCAGAGGGCTGCTCAGCGATGGAACGTATGGAGTGGACGTTATGAAGGAAAAGGACGTGCCGTCATTTGGTAAGGGAAATATTTGGTTTAGTCTTTGATAAGCCTGACCATAATGAAAGTAAAAGATAGTAGTAGAAATGGGTTTAAAACTCTTTAAGAACCATATTCGCTCTTCAACCCAAGGAATTTAACTCTGCAATCCATCTTCATTTCCTCCTCCTCCTCAGATCAAGGATGGCTCGGCTGGAAACGACGCGGATCCAAACCGATTGAGCTCATCTTTGAATTCGACGCTCAGAGAAACTTCTCCAAAATCAATATCTTCGCATCGAATCGATTCGATCTCAACATACAGGTAAACCATTCTTAAACACGGCCAACAATCCATCTAACACCGCCTTTATATCCCAAAATAGGTCTTCAAAAGGGCTTACATATGGTTCAGCATCGGTGGCGTGCACTTTCCTGGCCCACCGACTGTCTTCGAATACATGCCGGATCTAGCACTACAACAATCCCGAAACGTGTCCATCTCCATCCCGAGCAAAATCGGCTCGTTTTGCAAGATCCAGCTCGTGTTTGAGAACATCTGGATGCTGGTGAGCGAGGTCGGGTTCACGTCTATGGCGGTAGAGGGCAAGGACAAGATCTTGGTCGAGGACGTGCCCGGGGAGGACACGACAGAGTGGACGTTTCAGGAGGACGTGGCTACCACACGGAGGCCACGGAGAAGGAACAAGACGAGGCCGTCCATGGATGTAGGGGAGGCCAGAGTCTCTGATGACGCCACGACCACAGAAGTGCCAGAGCCGAAGAATGAGATTGAGCAAGGTTCGTACTTTAAAACCGGGTGTATATTGCACGATTAAAACAAACTCTCTTTCCAGTTGAGCGTGCTGAGAACAGCGTCTATTTAGAGGTCATAATCGGCGTGTTGACGGCTGTCACGCTGCTGCTGCTCTTCCTCTTCGTGGCCGTGCTGCTCTACTCACGGAGGCAAAAGTATCTCAACTCACCCACGTCGAGGTCGCTCAACCCGTTCCCTGTCCAGCTCAACATGAAGGATCTGCTGATGACGCTCAGCCCGACGTCGAGTCAGCCAAGCAGTGGACATAACGGGCTGCTCGGCTTCCCTCCCACGGCGACAACATGCTCAGCATCGACGGCGTCACAAGCAGCCCCGCATATCACGACGAACCCAAACTATGATGATACCATGGTTACGACTAGTTTCTACGATCAGTTCCACCCGCCGCCGCCACCACCCCCACCTATGCCCAACACCGCCAAGCAAATGTTCTACGATGAGCAGCAGAAGCAACAACAACGGCTGCTTATGGAGGATTACAAGAACAAGTGGCACAGCACTGGCAACGTGGCGCCGGATCCGAGGGCAGTACCGCACATGACCCACTTCAGGACGAGCATGGGCACCACTGCTGGAGGGAGTGCTGCCGCCCTGCCTGTTAGCGAGTATGCTAGTGTGGACATACAACATCTACCCCCGACAACGTGCGCAAACACGTCCACAGTTGGGCCGGCGGCGTTGCACCATTACCGCAGCTTGCAGGCTGCGGCCATGGCCGCAGGTGTGCGCCCACACCACCCACCGGGCGCAGCAGCGCCTACTCAGCACCAGGTTTACAACCTGGGCAACTTCTTCCCTCGAGTTTCGTCAGAGCCACCCTCGCGGAAGAGCTACAGCAGCACTGCCGGCAGGGACAGCAAGAAGGTAACTTTTTGGTACTCCTTAGAGTAGTGTCTGGTAACGGTAACTCTTTTACAGTGGTAACGTTTTCTGTCTCTAGACGCCGTGGGAACGTAACTTTTGCTTAGCAGGTGGAGATAGAGATAGAATTGGTGACCCACTTTTGACTGTGCGCGTCAACTTACTTTATATATTTCACATGTTTTTCCAAGGGGTGTGAGAGAAAGCGGAGACACAAAGGAGCAAGGGGACATACTTTTCCATTTATATAGAGCCAGGGGAGGAAGATTTTCAAAGCTCACAAACACAAAGAAAGGATGAAAAAGCCACACGCAGTAATTCTCTCTATTCTGATCCGGGTCGAAAAACAATTTCCTTCCTTCTCCTCTATCATTCAACCCCACTCCAAAAAGGGGAAGAAAACCAAAATCCGCTTGCGTGGAAATAAATCAGTTTGTGAAAACAGAAAATCCCCTATTATTATTAAGCCGCTTCTCTTGAAGGTTTTCCCTGTGGCCCAAACCCTGTGGAATCTGACGACCTCAGTGCAGGCCTTGTGCAAGCAGCAGCAGCAAGTGGCCCTTGATGAGATACCCAGATCGCAGCTGAGACTCAAGGAGTCCCTTGGCCGGGGATGCCTGGGAGAGGTATGTAGTTATTCCAACAAAAGCCGGTTCAATGGCGTTATAATGAAAAGAAAACAAAGTGTTCTAATCCCAATGCAAACATATTCCAGGTGCTGCTGTGTGAGGTTGAGTCGGCGTATTCCAACATGCCTCAACCGGTGGCAGTGAGGTCCTGCTCTGTTGCGGATGCGCCCACCGATAGGGAAGAGTTCCTACGAGAATGCCGCCTACTCGGCTCCCTGCATCACCCCAACGTCGCGCGCCTCCTCGGAGTGTCCATGTCTGAAGAGCCCTACTGCTCAGTACTAGAACACTCCCTACAGGGCGACCTGTACCACTACCTCAGACAGCTCAGCTCTGACCGGCGGCGGTCCTCCTCCTCCGGCTCGTCCCCTGGGTCCAAGACTGAGGGCAGTGATAGCGGTAGCAACAACGGGTCTTACAACCGCCTACTGGAGATGATTGGTCAGATTGCGGCCGGGATGAAGTACTTGGAGGGTCGGGGTGTCGTTCATCGGGATCTGGCGGCGAGGAATTGCATCCTGACTGAGAACAATGTTGTGAAGATTAGCGATGTTGCGATGGGCATCTCGCTGTTTAATAGTGATTATAGTGAGGTGCGGGGGAGGACGCATGAGCCAATCAGGTGGCAGGCGTGGGAGACGGTGCTACTGGTAAGCGTTTATTAGTTATGCACTAATTACATATATATGTATGAGTAGCATGCTAGTGAAGGTTTGTTGTGTGTTATAACAAGGAAAACTTCAGTGATTTCCGGTTCAGTTCAACGATTTCACAAATTTTCATTTGTTTTTCCTACCTCTTGCAAGGCACAAAAATTATATGAGCCCAATGAATCCGACTTAACTTGGTGGTCGCGTGACGGCTTCAAACTTTTTATTCGCCAACGACAATGCTTTCAAAACGGAGCTTTTTCTTCTTCTTCTGCCCAGCTGTGGTTTAGGTGTGCCTTAGAAGTGGAAAGTTGTTATACTTCTTTTTTCCCTCATCATGCAAAAAGGAAAATCTACCACGAAATAAGGGAGGGGAGGAGAATATTAGAATGGAAACAAAATGGTTCTGTCATTCTCCCACCTGGGAGGACGACGACAGCAAAGAGGGGCCTTTTGTTACTGGAAAGTTCTTTTGTTTGCTAATGAGATGGGGCCATCAGCAGGACATGCAAACACAGTGTACACAATGCTGTCTAGTGGTTCATAATGTTCATTTGGGCAACATCTTGTCGTCTCTGGGGGCTCTTTGGCCTCTTCCTTGCCAGTGCAGTTAATGGGATAAATAGAAATTACACAGCGAGTAATTGTCCCGACGCTCAGTCTAGAATAATAATGGTTAAAGGTTGTAAAACGCTGCTGCAGCCTTGGATTTGTCTCCTTTTTCTTTATGGTTTGAGAGTAATAAACTCTCTCTCAGCTTGTGTTTTGTGTATTCATCTCGTTGGCGGCCTTCATGGCAGAGGATAATAAAATGGAGGGAGGGCCCTCATGGACTTAAGTAGCAGGGGTGACAGTAGTTAAAATTCAATCTAAATATGTTCTATTCCAGTTTATAGATTGACTATACTACTTACCTTCCTTGATAAAAATGCCCCATCTGTGGGGTTTTGCCTATTATCTCAGAATGGCATCCCTATCCACACAATCCATCTCAACCAACTTTGACACATTCTCTAATCTGTTTTCAGGGTCGTCTGACGCCCGCGAGCAACGTGTGGAGCTTCGGCGTGACTGCGTGGGAGGTGATCTCACTCTGCAGAACTCGGCCCTTCGCAATGCTCACCGACGTGGAGGTCGTGCAGAACGCGGAGCACGTCTACTACAACGATGCGATGCAGGTGGGCCAGATAACTATAATTGGGCAAGGAACTTTGAAGTTGAATCAAACACATATTTAGAAACTAAATTTAAATACATACCTAACGTGGTCTTAGTCTCTAAGAAGCGAGCAAGCGAGTATAAACTAAAAACCCGAGTATACCGTTCTTGATTAAATGATGCACAAAGAGAGATGATTAAACTCTTTAGTGGTCCCAGTTGTATGAACAATTGCTTTCTCTTATTATGAAATGACGGCGTGGGGTTTTTGAGCATCAAATTAAAGCTTTTAGGCGGAGAAGGAGGAGGATATGAAATGGGACAACAGGAATGGGGATGTTGAAAACTTGAGCGAGGGAGAAGAGACTCTTTGTTGCAGAAAAATAGCTGAAAATGGCATTGCCGCCTTTGTGGCTTAAGGCAATGCTAAGCTCTATTTTCTAATTAGCAACTAAGCGGGCAGTTTGAAGTTTAGGGTTGCCACTTAAGGACGAAGGAAAGAGGCTGTTATTAAAGAGTATCTTGAGTAAATTATACTATATTATGCTGCTGCTCTTATAGTAAAAGTCGCATGTAACTCTTCTTTGTTTCAGATGGAGCTCCAGAAGCCTGACCTGTGCGAGAAGGACGTCTGGGAGATGCTGGAGGAGTGCTGGAGCCGCGAGGAGTCTGCCAGACCGACGTTCGCCGAGATCAGCATGTTCCTCAAGAGAAAAACGCTAGCATACGACATTGAAGTGTAAACAGGCCTAATTTGTTGACCATAGTGAGGTCCCTAGTTTAGGTATAAAACAAAGAGATGTTTTAGTTGTTAGGAATTAGCTGTTAGGATAGCTATTGTCAATACTTACTACAGGAGCAAGGTTACTTCATTACAATAAATTGACTCTGAAATTGTCTTATAGCCTTAACC
Organism: Tisbe holothuriae; assembly: GCA_900659605.1. Taxonomy (NCBI): domain Eukaryota; kingdom Metazoa; phylum Arthropoda; class Copepoda; order Harpacticoida; family Tisbidae; genus Tisbe; species Tisbe holothuriae. Next base: position 6,333 of record LR141923.1, on the reverse strand, counting down.
CTACATATGTGTAAGCAACCTACCTGTTATGATTCCTAATTCTACATATGATTGGAATCTCTATGTGACAAAAGACTTGTAAACTTTAATGAGATTTTGTGTTGGAGATATTTTGCAAACTCCCATAAAAGGGACTGTGCATATGAATTTGATACTGTCAACAGTTTGAATCTACTCTTTTGAAAGATGCAACTAATCAATGAAAATAGCCGTCATACTTAATAATCATTAAAACATAACCTGGAGATTGATCCTAATTAGTAAGGGGGAGCAACAACTACATAATCTAAAACGAAGGAAATAAATTAGTATTGCAGTAAAGGGATTGAATTAGTTAAACAATTAGACGGCAATTCAGCTCCCATAATCAAATTTAAACAGTTGATTAAAACTTGAAGGAAAAGTTCTCCCGACATAAAACATTTTGACCACTAGAAATCTGTATCTTAACTAAATAGTTATACCCGTTTTGCCTGAATCATGAAACTGTTGTAGAATTTAAAATAGAAGGAAATTGGATATGAAAAAATGTCATATACAGATAATAGATTATTTAGGGGAAGGAGAACATACGGAAATATATAAAATGTTCCTTTTTAATTGTGTGCCTTTATGAGAAAGTTACTATTTGTTTGCAACAATGTATGCCATGCAATTAATATGAGCCTCACATATTGTATTCATTCCACAAAACGATAAAAGCCATACAACTTTTTTCAGACATTATAGAAGCAGTCAAGGAAAGCATAAATCATATACATATATTGATCTTTCATGGAAACATGTGTAATTGTTGCATATCTAATTAGTATAAATATATAAAAAAAAACACAACCCCCTACTATTAAAATGAGAGTTTGCAACAAAATATACAAATAGGTGTCCTGTGTAGGGAGGCAAATCTAGACAAATAAGTGAACTAAGAAAGCATCTCCATATATTTTAAAACATGGAAGCTAGAAAACTCTTTCATGCAATTTTCAACTGAACGTATGACCCAAGTGTGCACACGAAGAAACTAGATGTAACAACCCAACTCTTCTATAGCCTTAGGTAAGCAGCCTTTTAAAAGCAATGCGTCATATACGGCAAGAATATGTATCTAGCACAAAAAGCGATCACATTAAGGAATACATTTTGAATCAAAGATATTGACCGACTAAAATACCAATTAAAATGTACTGCAAATCTATCTCAACACCAACAAAACATAATTTTATATAGTATATAATCCATAACACCCGTAATAAAAGCATATGTTCTTATAATGTTCTAAAGTCTATAAAATTGCATTTACCCACAGCCCATTTTAACCTCTTTCGCGACCTATATTGATCGATTGAAGGTTTTAAAAACCTCCATAACTGTCAAGCCTATATAATAGTGTCTCAAATTGCCCCCAGGTTAAGTTTCCCAACGGATCTGTATCCAGTATAAGGTGTATGTACTAGTATTCATATATGGGCACAACGTTATGTGGTAGGTACTGTACAAAGCTATAGCTTATAAAGGGTTGAATTGAGAACGTTTCACGTATGGGTTGAGTGATATCCTTGACACGCGTGGGACTATCGGTGGGAAAAAGGCGTTTTCAATTTCCGATCCGGAGGCTGCGAAAAGAAAATGTTGCTCCAATCGTTGTCTTAAAAGCTTTCTACTGAAGTGAGCTCTTGTCGAGTTTTATGAGTCCCTGAGGTGAAATGGATTTTTAAAAGCCTCCTGAATAATTTTACAACAAAAATGATCCATTTTGAAAAATTTATATTAACAATAATAAAAAATGGGAACCTTAGAACGAGGAAGGTTAGCTGCTACAAGGACTTGTATTAATGTGAACGGCTTGTCATTCTATATACGTTTTAAACTCAAATGGCCTCTCCTTAGATGAGATACATACACTTTTATTGTTAGAAGAGAATCAAGAGATATAATAAATGTATATTAGGTGAATGCGCCTCTCACAGAGAAAAAAAAGCTATGTTGCGACATTTAAGCTCAAAAGTCAAAAGTAAGCTCACCAGCCAGCCAGCCAGCTTCATCGGTTCCGCAAGAACGAGCGTCAAGAAAGGATTTTTTAGAGCTTCCAGTTACTGCGTAATTTCCTAGTCACATTAGCACGCAACCTCTCTAAATTGAGACCTTCTTCCGCCGCAAGAAAAAGCGTTTGTAACCAGGGATGCTGTACACGTACAAATTCATGTTAAGAAAGATGTAGATTACTCAAAGTAAGCGTTACATTATCATAAACTCTAACTTAGCTAAGTAATTGCAGTAGATATCGGGCACTTTTAAGTGATCAATAGACCTTATAATGGCTGATTTGCTCCATTATCAAGAGAGCTTCCTTGCGTACTCTCCTCTATTTGTCATCCCTGTTCCTTTCCCCGGCTCAGGGCAAACAAAAAACCGCGTGTGTTCGGCTGTCCGCTTGGGGAAGGCTTCTCTCTCTTTCTCTCTCGCTCTCTCTTTCTTTCTCGCTGCTGCTGCTGCCGTGCGTGTGTTTTCTGTGGTGATCGTGGTCAGGACGGTGTTGGAGGTCAACACCACTAACAGCAACAACAACCCTTCAAGTCGTCTCAAATCCTCTTGTTCAGAATGGCTCCCGGTGCCGTGATCCGCCTCGAGGGGCTTCCCTTCAGGGTGACCCGCGAGGAGCTGGTCGAATTCTTCAGCCCAGACTCCCAGATCTACAACGGCGTGGACGGCGTGCACCTCGTGCTTAACAAGGAGGGGCGTGCCTCAGGACTGGGTTATGTGGAGCTGACCTCGCTGGAGGACGTGAGCCCAGCGCTGGACCGCGACGAGCGCAACATTGGCAAGCACAACCGGTACGCAAAGATCCGCCAGTGCGACCTCGACGAGCTCGAGTTCTACCGCAAGAAGGCCAACAAGAGCGCAAACAGCGGCTCCAAGGTGTACCGCGTGCGGATGCAGGGAATGCCCTTCAGGGTGAGCGAGTTCGAGATCGCCAGGTGGTTCGAGCCCCAGGCCAAGTGCGCCGACGTCGAGATCCACCTCAACTCTGAGGGAAAGCCCTCCGGCGAGGCCACTGCCTACTTTGACAACCTGGAGGCGGCCGAGGCCGCTCTGGAGAAGGACCGCGAGGAGATGGGCGGACGCTACATCAACCTCAACCTGGAGAACCGCGGCAAGGCGCTGTCCAAGGAGGGCTTCTACGTGCGCATGAGCGGGCTGCCGTTCCGGGCGTCCGAGCAGGAGATGATTGACTTCTTCCACCCCGTGGCCGAGTGCGTCAGTGTACGCGTCATCCTCAATCGCGAAGGCCGCGCGTCCGGCGACGCTATCGCCGAGTTCGAGACTGAGGAGGAGGCGGAAGCGGCGCTGGCCAAGAACAGGGAGCACCTCGGGTCCAGGTTCATCATCCTGTCCAGGGAGTACAGCTCCGCGGATAACGGCGGCCAGGGCTTCGGCATGGGCGGCGGCGGCGGTGGACGCAACGACAGCGGCAGCGGCACCGCGGGTCGGTTCCCTCTGCGCATGGGCGGCCTCCCGTACCGCACGTCGGAGAAGGAGATCTGCGACTGGTTTGCGGACGTGGCGCGCTGCTCGTTTGTGCGGATCATCCTGAACCGCGACGGGCGCCCCAGTGGCGAGGCCATTGCGGAGTTCGAGACCCTGGAGGAGGCTGAGAAGGCCATGGGCAAGAACAGGGAGTACCTGGGCGACAGATTCGTCATTCTCACCCCGCAGTATTGAAACCAATACAGAGTTTTGATATGAAAAAGGGCCAACAAGGAAAAAATAAGATTGATTCTATTAACAATGGCGGCAAATAAAATGATTTTTTCGTATTTGAAAACTAATGAAGTTGTTTTAGGTCATTTATTTCCGCACGGAACACAAATTTCGGATACGGGCATTTCAATACTTTCTTAAATTTGTACTAGAACTCTCCTCCACCAGCATCTAGTTAAGTTAATATTTAAGTACTATTTTAGGTACAAGAGATTATGTTAAAACAAAGGCATATCTCTGATTCCATGAATGCTTTCTATGCACCCGATAAGATTAAAGAGAGCCTGACACAAATACCCGATCAATACACTTATTCGCGAAACTAAAGATTATACCCGTGCAGCTCGCCGCACAATAGTGTTATTATTCATACAGCCAAACAAGGAGGCATAATATGCTATTGTCAATATTCAAAGAAATGAGATAACGCGTGTCCTTCACGCAAGGCTTGAAGATGCCCCAACGTCGTCGGAGCTTCGAGAGCTCCTCTTCGGAGGCATCCTACGACTCCCGCTCGGAGACTTCCATGGAGGGCATCTACTCAGCACCCCAGAGCCCGCCTGTGTTGCCACCGCACGTATCGGCCATTGTGGATGAGCCAACTTACCAGAATACGACTCCGAGTATCGTCACCTTGTCCAGTTACCAGTCAGAGGTCGCGCGGACGTATCAGGACCTGCCTCTGCCCCAGACTCCTCCGGAGGCTGTGGAGCGGTATGGGAGCATTGAAGAGGAGGAGGATGAAGATGAGTTGTACCAGGAGATCCCAGCAGGGCACAAGGCCAAGAAGAGGAAGGAGAAAAGAGTGAGAACCAATACTACGCTTAAAGGAATAGGCTAGCATCATGCCGGATTTAAGTGTGTGCAAATATTAGTGGGCTCAAAAAGTGCGCATCTCGTAAAATTTAATTGTAACTTGCTTTGCTCTGTGCATCTTTTAAAAATTATTAATAATTTTCTGCAATATAGCCGGTATAGCCCAAAAAAGTTAAAAAGAGCATATAGCAAAAGTAAAACAACTTAAAAAAATATTGAATGTCTAGCAACAAAATGGTGACAATTACTACACGAACGCTGGCTTCGAGAGCCAGTATGAGGAACTGGAGCCGACTTATCAGGAGGTGATCACACGGCCGCCGGCCCGAGGACAATATCTAGCTCCGGAGCATCTCTATCAGAACACAGTCTCACCGGACACCGTCTTCCAGGTTAGTTCAAAAGTCATAAAGGGAAGAATCATGATAATGTGCGTCAGGTACCAAAGTACATTAATTACAGGAGTACAGTAATCCCGGCTTCGTGGAAGATGAGCCTCCGACCCCTCCTCCCACCTCCACGGTCCCCACCGTGAGCGCACGCGTCGACAAAGGCCGCGACCGCTCGCGCCAACCCATGCCGTACTCCATGGCAGGCGACGGCACCGGCGGCGGCCGCTACTACACGAACAAAGACATGCACAGCGTCGACCTTTCGTCGTCCTCGGACGAGTATTCGGATGATGTCATCACTCAGCAGCCGAGGAGGAAGAAGAAAAAGCAAAACTACCCGCTGGCCAAGTGGGAGGGAGACCCGGGGCCACCGCCTCAGCAGCAGGTGCCCCATAGGGCCCATGACAGGGCCTTTGAAGAGAAGGAGGAGAAAGATGATTGCTGCAATTGCTGCTGTTAAATACGCAATAATATAGTTATTTTTACACCGAAGGCATGTTCGTTCTGGAAGCGCTTATCTCTAAAATTATTTACGGATTACTCATATCTCATCATAATAAAAGGCATTGTGTGCCCATTAAGTCACGGAGGAGTTCATCATGTCAACCGCGAGCAGGATGTCCCGCGCGACCCCAGTGCTCCAGCACAGAGACTCGGCCTTCTCCGTCACAAGTAGTCAATTTCGGGACAACCTCTTCTATGATGCCCCACCGCGCATTCAAGGACAGAGCATACCGGGGCCTCCGCTTGTGCACCTGAGCCCAGTGAGAGAGGACGTGACGGATGGCGTGTACACGATTGATGTTACTGGTATGGGTGATGGCAGTGGTACGGTGAAGAGCAAGAAGAAGAGCTCCTTATGCGGATGCAGGGACAGATTAAGAACACTGTTCAAGTGTTGACTAAAGTTATGAATCTCCAAGTCCCAGTCATTTTAAGAAAATAAACCTTGTATAATGTTAAGAAGTCTCACAGGTAAATTTTATTACTCCAACATTGAAGAGTGTCCCAAACACGAATGACTCTTTAGAATACCCCTCCCCTCTCAGCCTCCCTCCTCCTGCCCTCCTGCACCTTGGACACCTCCTCCAGCCTCCGCTGCACCTGGCCACTGGCCGAGTCAATCCACTGCAGCGAGTCCATGTGCGCGTTGAGCACCCGCCCGATCTGGACCACCGGATCAGCCTCATCCCCGGCGTTCTTGTTCGCAGTGTTGAGATGCTCGATGACCTCGCGGAGGTCGTCCGACATGCGCTGAAGCTGAGCGTCAAGGGTCTCGGCGAGCTGGTAGGTGCGCTCGCGCTCAGCGTCCGTGGGGCCGGCCAGGGCGCCGGCAGAGGCGGCTGAGGCCGTCAGCGAGGACTCGAGG
>LR141922.1:0-11461 GCA_900659605.1 Tisbe holothuriae | reverse complement strand
ATGAAACTCCTCCCCATTAGTAACCTCAAAGCAGGCACCATGAAAGGATCAAGGCTTCAAAAGTGTCTGCCATGGGCAAAGTTGCTTCTTTGTGTATCGATGGTCAACATGATGCTCTCCACTGCTGCTGCGGGAGGCTGCCGAGGTGCCAGCCTTCATTATGAAGAGTGGGAGTACGCATGCCCAGAAAGGAGAGGATACAAGTAAGTCACCTATGGCAGTGTTGTAATCAGCTGTCCAAATGATAAGAAGCATTCAAGGAGTCCTTAATCTCTTAAATGCACTTATAGTAGGAATATAGTGCACAAGAATTGTGTCAAAAGTCTACGTTGGCTCTTTACAAGTTTCGTTAGAGAACTCTTATCATTTGGACCGCCGATATATTTCACAATGTATTACAATGCAATTTTCTCACCTTTTTCATTGCAGACGACCCTGCGTGCAGTACGGTATGTGCACCGAACAGTCTTTTCACTGCATCCTGAAGTGCGGTGAGAATCCTGACCCCATTGAGCAGAAGCCGGATCCCAGCTCACAGACGGGCAGTGCCATCGTGGACAAGAACAGCAGCATCATGGACCAGAAGAGCAGCATCAACGAGAAGAGCAGCATTGTGGACAAGAACAGCAGCTCCAGCAAGACTGACCAGGCCTTGAAGGCATTGTCCGACAAGATTGAGTCCATCGAAGGGTCGGCTGTGACCAAGTCTGACCTGGATGAGTTGAAGAAGTACTACGATGATCTCGTGGAGGGTACGAATAGCGAGGTCTCCAGGCACCGAAGGTCTCTTGAGGGATTGAACAGCAGAGTTGAGTCTAATCAGGATTCTGTCGTGTCATTGAACACTGGAATGACTGAGCTCACCAAAGTTGCAAAGGTAATTTAGTTAATTTTAGTAAGTAACTAAAAATATTGACACGGACTTTTTAGGAGACCGGTGCCAGCATCAAAGCTGCAGACAAGAAGTCTGAAGTGGTATGTGTTTGTTCGTGTTTGTGTTTGTTTATTCCACTAACCCTATAATTTGTACAGGTTTTGGGCAGTTGTATAGTTTATAAGAAAGGTAAAAAATCTGAAAGTTGTATGCAGGATGAAATGCTTAAATTTTATGAAGAAACTGAGAGGATTCAAGATGATGTGGACAGGGTTAGAAATGTAAGTAGACACTTTATATCTATGTTTGTACATTGAGTTTCAAATATTTAATTCAGTTTATGCATGGGCTTGCCAATGCATTGGAGAGTATTGACCAATTAAGAGATTTTCAGAGGGAATGGGCTAAGCTGGTAATTACCAATGGAAGGGAGTTTAGTTCCTATTTTTTACATGCACTTATTTATATTTTGTAGAGGTTTAATGCACTCCATGACATTACTGATGGACTTGAAGAGGATTATGGCAATCTCAAGATTAAGGTTGACTCTACAGCCAGGGTTGCAAATCGTGCCAATGGTGATTTGAGGAAGTTGAAGGGGGTAAGTTGACTGTAATTATCAATCACATATTTGAGGAACACCCATGAATATTGTAGAAGCATGCGGGACTCCAGAAGCAAGTTGATGACATGGGTGGCTTGATTGGCGAGCTCAAAGTCGGTGTACAAGACAACAGCAACTCAATTCAGGTATGCACCACATTGCTCTGGGAGAGTTACAATGACTTACATAAGTTTAATTTCAGTTTCTCAAGAATGCCACATTGTCCATGGTTGCTGAGGCTGAGAAACTCAGAGTCTTGTGTGTAAAGCAAAATGAGGCTACTGAGTCCATGATCTCCAAGTATTCTCTTGAGCTGCCTGACCACAAGAACTTCTCCCAACTGCCAACAAAAGCTGGAGCCAGTGTGAATGATCTTCAGGTGTTCAGGGCACAAGTCTACGATTATGTGGTAAATCGGCTGATTGGATATGGCAGTCATGCTCAGCAGCTCACTGCTGGCAAACTGACACTCCAGGAGAAGGTGACTTGTTCTAATGGCACGGTCTGCTCCATCTACATGGGTTACCAGTCTATCTGCTATCACTACTACACATGTCCATCATGGCCGTGTGAAATCAGTAAGTTTTTGCAGGACATTGATATGAAATGTAATAATTTCTCCTTTTATATAGCTTCAGAATGTACCGAAGATGTTACATCAGATGACCCATTCTGCAAGACGTTCCATTGCCAAGATCCTCACCCCTTCCTTCCCACTGGTGTCATTACAATCACGGCCAGCTTCTTTGGTGGATTTGCTGCATTTGGCCTCATCGTCGCTGTGTGGTGCATTGGCAAACGGTACAGGCAACAGCCTGTGCAGCGTGGGGATGAAGAAGCACAAGACCTCGATGATCTCGGTGGGAACGACGGCGGCGGCGGGGCCAATGCCGGTCCACCTATCTGGAATGGACAGAACCAGGTGAATAAGTTATCTTCATAACATAACATTTCATGAATGTTTGCTTAATCATGTTCTTAATAGGTCAACATGGACCCGAATCCCGTGAATGCTCCTGGAGAAGGTGACCCGCTCCTTGCTGTGGCCGGCAATAGCATGGGCAACCACAACTACGAGGCTATCATTGAGGAAGAGGAAGAGAGCGATATGGAGTAGTGTCCTCCCAAACATATATTAATGATATTGTAACACTTTTGGTAATTCTGTAATTCCTTACTTATATTTCATACTAGTACTTCAATATTTCGTGCACTGTACATAAAATATAAAATAAATCACTTCAACTTTAATACGTTTGTTCGTCTTTGGCTCGATTCATCGGCTTGGCTATATATTCAACTTGCATGGAAAACCTGTCTAAGCACAGCATAAAATTCTCCATCGTATCAAAAAAAACAGAGCGCCATCTCACGCCTAAACTAGGAACATGGCCATCTCAGTGCATGGCAGGGCAGATAAGGCAAAGCAACTCCTCTCTCTTTTGATTTCTTCGTTCAAGGTCAGGGGTCTGGATGGGAATGTGAATTTGTATGCCATCTATGGGGAGAGACAGGTACTAGGGAATGTAGCTGAGTTCAACAATCCGGCTGAGGGGGGCAGCAGCAATTTTGAGGAAGAGAAGAAGACATGGCCGGCAGGTGCTGCCATCTAGCGGTTGCAACGGCATAGCGTCACTAGTATAGCATATCTGTCGAAACAGCTAGTGAAGCTGTAGAAGCAACCTGATATTCTCTTAATGTTACTGCTATATATCATTTGACAAACACAATAGAGAACATAAAATCGAGGTCAAAAATATTGTTCCGCATGTTAGAATCATAAAAAAATGTATTACCATGCATTCTGCAAGGGAAAACTGCTTTGAAAATGTGAGACCTTGATGAAGGAGGATGTGATCATGTGAGTGCAACAGGTGCGATGAAAAGTGTGGCAGAGAGTGGAGGATCGATGCATAGCAGGAAGAGTAGGAAGGAAAATGGTTAATTAAGAGCAACGCAGGCAATGATGGTTTTCACATCAGCCCAATCATTTTTCTAGCTGGAGTTAATATTGTTTACAATTAACCAAATTAACCAAGTTTGAAAGAGCTTTCGAAAGAGCTTACATGTTCAATTGGATGCTCCGAAAGTACTTGTCGTCTCTGCTGAATAAGCCGCCTTGCTGCCCAAAATTTCGGCTTATTAATGTAACCCTAAAAAAATCAGAAAACTGATTATGGTAATCTACAGATATGCGAGTAATAACTAATATCTGGCGGCTTGCGTCCGATGGGTGACCTGATAAATCAAGACGTTTAGCTTATGCTGCGTCGGTTGATAATAAATAAACAACGTCCGTGATGTGACGATATTGGCACGAAAGATTATTGACTCGCTCTTATCCAAGATAATCACACAGACTTGCGTTGGAACTACAATTCTGTAAGTAATCTTATAGAGAAGCAATTATTTACGCCAATCGTATACAATTTAGACACATACCATGTTATAGGGCATGATGGTACTTTTGTATCTGAAATGCTTCTCATGCGGCAGGTGTGGGCAAAGTAAATGATAGCTACTGTATTCCATTTTTGCATACTTGTAGCAACAATCGCCGCTAACCTTCACCATGGAAAGTAGAAAATCCGCTCGGGCCTGGTTCTACTCCAGGGACTTGAATAATGTCCTCCACTCACTCCCCACCTCCTCCGACAAGAACCGCAACGGAGGTCCCAAAGCTCTCAAGCACTGGGCGATCGTCCTGGAATACATGTCCACCAAAAACCCCGGCAAGGTTAACAAGAGCATTCTCTACGAGGCCAACAATGTCAATAATCTGCTGGTCGCCAGGGCCATTCCCCTCGGGGAAGATGAGGAGGAGGATTGGGGCAACCAGCCTGGGTTCGTCAAGGAAGACCACGGGATGGTCACCGTCAATGAGGACTTTGCACGGCAATATTGCGCCGACTTTAACGAGCAAGGGAAGAAGTATGTGGCCACCGAGACCAACTGCCAGCTCTTTGTCGATGATTTTATCGCCAATTGTCTCTTTGACGCGGCAATCTACTTGCCAATGGGCGTCAAGCAGGCCAAAAACTGGCTGAAGAGCTTCTCAACCTTGGTCTCAAACTCGGTAACCAATGCTGGATCTGCAGCCCTGGTCAAGGAGTGTCTGGTCAAGTCTCGCATTGGGGAGGGCGCTGTCGAACTCTTGCTCAAGGAGGTGATCGTAAAGAGCGGCGGTGTCTTTACTAGCTTTGGAAAAGCCTCCCTGCTATCCCAAAGTCCGCTTAAAGAATTTATGGCTGAGCAAGGACAACAGCTCATTTTGAACGCCTTTGGAAAAAGGACTGAGAACCTGCTGAATGCAAGCAGAGGGGCCTTCTCCTGGCTGAATCTGCTCCAGATCCCTGTCGAGTTGATTGTGGGCGCACTGATGTCACATACGGGATTCACCGATCTGGAGGCTTACGGTGGCAAGAAGCTGGCGTCCTGCTTGACTGCAGCGGGCGTGGGTGCAGCGGTAGGAGGTCCGGTTGGCAGCATGGCATCAGTCGCCTTCTGGGTGGCGACTGAAATCGTGGCAACCACGGTTAAATGCCTGCTTGCCAAAGCCATTGGGGATGGGTTCACTACCATGTTTGGAGAGTCTGAAACGCTAGGGCTCATCAAGAGCATCTATAGATACTTCGAGATGAAGATGAATGGAGCGCTGAATGCAAGTCTGAGCTGGATGCAGAGCTACATGAAGTCTACGCAGAACGGACAGAAGAAGCTTGCTTAATACGCGATGCTATGAAGAAAGAAGAAAAAAAAATGGAGTAGCACAGAATATATGAGAAAACCTCTAGTACCGAAAAGGATTTTGCCAAACTAAAAAAATGTTTAGACAGTCTATCAGTTTCTCACCGGCCGGCCGAGGGTTCAATTTTCAAGCTCGGGAACGAATGCCAAATGGGTACAATGTTATTTCGACTTTTGAGCATCAAGATTGCGGTTAACTCTCCTTTAAACAGCAGCATGTGTCAATAAAACGGTTTTGTACGTCGTATGTATGAATACTTTCATTAGATTATTTGTTTAGTTTTTTTTTGTAATTATGTCACTAGGAGTAAGATCGACACTGGCACTGTGTAAATTATTTGTAATCTAATTTAGCTAAAAATAACTGTTATATTAATGCATACTTTGGATCAAAGAGCCTAGAGTGATAATTGATAAAAGCATAGAGGTTTTATTGGATTTATCCTTATAAGTAATGCATACATTATTATACACCAGGAAAATATGTTTTGTGCTTTCCTTAGCAGTAGTCCACATTAGATCGTATATAAGCTTTTTGAATGATTCCTTTGGCAACAAGCCGGTAAATTCAAAGGTGGAGCAGAGTACGTCATCCCTGTTTCCAAAGTCTTAGCAACAGCTGAAGCACGTGCATGACTCATGTGCTACGTGCGCCACTTCAGCCAATCACAAGCCATTCTCCGTGCGCCAAGGAGGCAGCCAATCATGAAGAATCAAGGGTTGCCAAGCTTCTTTGTGAAATGTTGACCAAACATGTTGCAACTTTTAATTATTCAATGCAATGTATACATTTCAATTCATTAAAGTTTTCATTTGGCAAATTTACTGCTAAATCAAATCTACTATTAAGTCGAAGGTTTAATTTTAACGACATTTTTTACCTTTATTGCAACTTTTTGGCAGCGGAAAATGATACGAGGAGACTCAACTGAGTGGCGCACGGGGAATGGCGGCAGAAGCATATAAAGGGGCAGAAGAAAAAGACAGCTGGAGTGTTACATATTTTGTTCAAAAAGCATACTGCACTTTCCGGTTATATTGCATACTTGGTCAGCATGGGGAACAGCTACTTGCTTAATTAGTTTATCCAGTGCCTAGGAACTGCATACAAATTAGCATTAGTTTTAAGCAAACGGGAGATTTTCCTTTCTGCAGTCTCCTTTAGTTCTGCCGACCGGACCAACATCTTGTCCCCTTCTATCAGGGTTACTCCGCTCTACCTCTATTTATACTATCTTGTTTGGCAAATAAAGTTTTAATACAAAAAAGCTGTAGGGAAATTTTGAGCGGCAAAATCATAAATGAGTCAATGTACTCGTAGTATTACAAAAGGGATCCTTAAGTTGATATTAAGCTCTTAGCGTACTATATAGATAATTGTAATATAGACGGTTAATGCATTTCATAGACTATTGCTATTCCTTCAATACTTCTTCATACATAATTTCTCTTCATGAAATTAGTCAGCACTTAATACTCGTAGTTATGTTGCACCAACTAGTAGCAAACACTTTTTTGATATTATTCAATGTCTTTTGAGCACCTCACTAGTCTTCAGTTTCTTAGAATCACAACGGGATCATAAATTGACAATATCTTTATATTATTTAAACTTCAAAATATCCAGAAAACATTTCCATATTGATATATAAGTCTCTTTCAAGTCTCTTGTTCAGCTGTAACCTCCTCCACCAACCGATTTGTGGCCTTGATGGGCGATCCCTGACTCCCACTCGCATGCCTCGCCCTCATCGGCGTGCCCAGACTCCCATTATTACTCCCAGCAAACAACCTCAACGGGGTGCCCTGATCACCAGGCGCTGCGCTAACCTTATTAGACTGGTTCGCGCTGCGCAGGCGGACCAATGAGGACGCCCGTTGCTTCAGCGAGTTTAACGTATTACGGCTGACAGTCCGGCGCGGCGCTTGCTCAGCTGATTGCTTCAGATCCTTGGTGATGTCATCCATGCTGAGGTCTTGCAAGCTGCCGCTGCTCCGCATACGGTTGAGCAGGCTGATGCTGCCGCGGCGGCTGGCATGGCCTGGGATGGCTTTGACGGGGGAGCGCGGGTTGTTGATGGCGCGTTTCTGCGCGCTTTTGAGTTGGCGCCACCGGCTTTTGGCTTCGGCGCGGACAGAGGGGTCGGTGCTGTCCGCGAGGCGGCGGAGTTTTTCCGCGTCAGGTGGGTGGACCACTTGCTGGAAAGAAAATTGAATTACATGTAGAACCACTTCTAAATTACGAATCTAGCCTGTGATAAGTGAAAGTGTAGCTTCTTTATGTTGCTTTGATCCTTACCCCTGGCTCTGCCGATGACGTCGACGTGAGCTTTCTCCTCGGTTTTGACATCGATGACGACGCCCTCGACCCCGGGGTTGGCGACCCTCCCAGACTGGTACTCCGCCGCTGCTCCCCGCACCCCTCCGAGGTGATGGTCTTGAGCGTGCTGGTGGACGACGACGACCGGATGATGGCCTTGCTGATGCCGCTGCCGGACTGGGATCGGGAGAGGCCGTGGGAGATGCTGGTGCTTCTAAAAGTGGGAGGACAATATTACAAATCCACTCATGATTAAAAGTAATTCCCATGAGTCCCACCTGCTTATCGATGCCGCGGTCGAGTAGTCCAACTCCCTGAGCTCATGACCGGCATGTCTGTAATCCACGAGTATGACGGCCGCCAGGGGGATTTTGAGCATCCCCCGTTTCTTCGGCCTCTTCCTGGCAAAAATCTCTAGCTTGTACTTTCCCGGTCGAGGAGGGCTCTCAATGATGAAGGAGGTTTCCTTCTCGCCTTCCTTTTTCAGGATGAACGGGAGCAGAGAGTTCTACAAATGAACGATTCATAAGTACTTCTTATGCAGCTAATTAGTTCGGAATAACTCACCTCTTCGTCGTCGTTATTGCCACTGGAGGGGGCCGGCGCTACCACCTCCGTTCCGTCCTCACTCGCCCCACTCCGCCACGTGCTCGCGCTCCCTCCACCGCGGCCCTTCTCCATGCTCGCCATCTTATCTAGCCGCTCCTTGGCCTTGCGAGCCTCATTCTTTGCCTGCTTGTGCTTGCTCAGGAGGACGGTGTAACGCATGTCGCGATCCTATGCAAGATTATTAGTGCGGGAGTAAGAATCGCTTTACACGAGAAGGACCATCATCACAGAAAATAATCCCAGTTAAAATTTGAAATAACACTGAATATCCAGGATAATTAATTCATATACAAGCACACTTATATTATAAATGTTTGACAAGATGGCAAATATAATTTAGACTTTTCTCACCTGATCTCTGACCAATTCACTCCCATCAGAGTCGTACATATGACACGTGGATATCAGTGGACATTTTGGACTCTTTAACACGACCTAACAAATATAACATAATATTAAAACCGGTTTTAGAACAGTTAATAATACTAGCCATACCCTTTTCTTCTTCTCTCCAATCATTTCTATGACGGGCACTTCTAGATTGGCAAGGGTCGCTTCTGTGTCTAGGAAAGCCTCAGTGACGCCCCAGGCTGATGGGCAGAGAGGCCAGGGCAGGGGAGGGATGTTTAACTGAAATTGGAAAGGCATCTTAGAGATATTCGGGAATAGCTTGTTATTGAGGTACAATTATATTAGATAGGCAAGTCTTATTGTAACACTCGCCTCACTATCTGGGTGTGTACTATGGAATATACATATGTATACATCAACCCTTTGTTAACTTTCACACATCTCTGTTGACAAAATGTACCGGATATTACTTTAAAAGATGATCACAGGATCGGAAGAATAATTTCATCCTCTGAGTTCCAAGAAGTCGCACATGTTTGCCTCTTGTAATATCTCTCATTTTTTCTCGTAAAGCGTCAAAATATAGAGATGACTAGGTTATGAATGCATTGCTGGAATAATTCTCATTCCCAAATAAACATAACTGTTGCTTTATGACGTTATAAGCTAGCTTGTGATACATATCATAACAAGGTATGCCATATGCATAACATGCCGTATAAAAAAGCCTACTTTGATGTGGTTTCTCGTACAGTAATCGAGTTTTGACAGTTACGTAAAGTAGCACTAACTTTTTGCAGTGAATACAATATTTTCTTGCCGTTTTGTCCATTAAAACAATAAAAGCTCATCACGCTGTGCAATGAAGCTTCAAATGATGCTGATTGCAGTTCAAAGCCAAGCCATTTTCAGGTGTTTTATCATTAAAAGGCCTTGCTTGAATCTTGGTAGCGAATCATACACTAATATCACAGCATACAGTATTATATAAATCCAATATCTCGAGGTCATTCGCCAAGAATAAAAGTCCATTTACCCAACTTTTGAAAGAGAAAGGAGAGCTGAAAGGCCTTTAAAAGCTTATTATCCGCCTTAAGTGCACGGGGAAAAGGATATGAAAGGATGAAAAGCGGGACAATGGACGTAAAGAAAGCGGTAACGAGCGAGTCATTTTTGGCCATGTGCTACATGGGGAAACGTGCGCTGCTCGAAGATTAAGTGCTATTTTTGGTCAGGTTGGGGGTAAATGAGTGGATATAAGTACAGCTATATTCGGATTTGTACAGTGCAATCTCACTTTAAAAGCACGGCAGTTATTCTTAGTGTACATTTCCAACAGTCAGATCCGACACAGTCAGGAAATATAAAATACACGTAGTCTTCTGATTTTGACATAAGTAGTAGCAACACCATAAAATAATCCTGCTATCAAAAGCTACGTACAACATAAGAATCCGGCTGCCACAAATTGACATTTTAGAGCACGTTTGTTCGCGCATGGAAGACTTAAAAGAGGAAATGCACGTTTTCTACTTTCTAGAATGCGCAGCTACTTTAAACCTAAATGTTGAATGAGAAAATACCTGGTTAGGGTGTTGTAAAATGGTGAAATATTTATGAAAGTGTGGCACTAAAAGGACCTAGCGGCTTTGTTTATACAAGCTACTCAATACAATCTATACATTCCATGTGGTCTAGTGCGTATTTTATACCTCTTTCGCCGTGATGAGAAACGTCGCAATATGATCTAACGTGTCCGCTTCCGACTCTATTTCATCCTCCGGCTTTGCGTAGATCTTGAGCAGAAAGTTTCCCGAGTGAGGCGGCGCCACCCTGAATGCGGCGATCCGTCGACTTCGACCCTTGAGGTAGAAGAACACGTGGTTGTTGTAGAGATCAGACTCGATCTGGAAAAGAAGTTATTGAGAGTGGCTTTACATGTTAAAACTTAAAATAATGATTAAGAGAACATAAAATGATTTTTTTGACATTATTTCATTACTTCCAAAGACCGAGATGCAACGAACATGTACTGTTCAAAATACTTATCCACTTACGTCTTTGGCCTCGTATAATTTGTACTTGTATCTGACGACCTCCATCGCCCTCATCCTGATCTCCACCTCGCCGCTCGTCTCGATCGGCGTCGGCGTGTCCGCGCTCAGCGCCAGCTGGTACTCGAAGAACATGGATGTGAGCCGGGGGATCTCGTTGAACGTCTTTAACGCGATTGGCTGCTCGAGCAGTTGCCACCGGGAGTAGTTGCTCTCAACCTGCAAGTAATGGTATCACATAAAGTATAGCTACATATACAAATTCATTTTGTTTGTAAAAGAAAAATGAAGAACATGTCATGTTTGTGATGTGGGCAGAAGAGGACATCAAATCATTCAAATGTACCTTTTTAGTGCACAACGGGCAGGAATTCATAATATCTATGTATGATAGGACAAAAATAGTATGATACACTCGAGAGGTATTACGCCCACGCGCTATGACTTATATTTTTCCAAGAAAGAAGTAGGGAGTCATGCAGGATCCTAAAAGACTAGCGCAGAATTGTACCGCAGCTGTTGACCTCAGTGCATAATTATGGGCATGGTATTGATGCCTAAATATGGTTCATTATACCTTAAGATAAAGCAATTAATTCTGAGGAAGCCAGTGAGATCAAAATATATTGAAATAATACAATATAGGATGAATGGCCCAATCAAGCAAAGCAGCCAAGGGTTTGAGTTAATGAATATACAGGGTGACCCATATGTATTAGGCCACTTACTTTGACACTCTCATACGCCATATATACACAGTATGTTACTAATTTAAAGGTTGATTAATATATATTGAACATTTTACTGACACTTTTGCTTCATACATTTTTTGATATCTTGCCCAGTTTAACCTCTACTGGTACTTTTGCAAGACCAATCAGAGCTCCAACTGTGCGGCCAGG
>LR141921.1:0-11462 GCA_900659605.1 Tisbe holothuriae | reverse complement strand
CTTGTCAGCCTGAAAACCATAGTAGACCATTTTAAGCCGTTTTCATATTCCCATAGGCATATTTTTGACAGCTTTGTCCTTAATTTTCCTGAATTTGGCAGAAAAATGCAAATTTTGAGCGAATTTCTTCAGGAATTTTTTTGAAATTTTTTTCCAGAGTACCTGAGATATCCTTCTAACAGGATCTGCAAAATTTGGAAACGGGTATTTTTTTCTATCTTTTTAATTCAATTTTTGCAATGTGACTCATATATCAATGAAAAAGACATACTCTATTCCTGCTCCTCCTTTTTAGAATTTTAGTATATTTTTTGGCCCAAATTAGGTTAAATGAGTTACTTTTAAAAGCAAACTGTATTATTATATGTGTCTTACTTGATGTGACAAACTGCAGTCCAACACAGAATGAGATGACAAACTTGTGAGATGCGATGGCGAAGAATAGAATCCAGACAGAGCGAGTTTTGTTGGTAAGGCCGAGCGCGACGCCTTCAAAGACGGCGTGGAGGGAGAGGGCAAGGACGACAAGGAAACCACGAAGGGCAGCCTAGGGTAAAAGACGATGCAATGAATATATTATAGTTATTAAAATAAAGCATAGACATCTTCAGTGCAGTGTCTATGATGTAACTCGACTTAAGATACTCACTTAATATTTTCGTTTCCCTCTACAATGTACATGTTACTGCATAACTATTTGCTCACCTCGAATGATTTGCTCATTGGCGCCTCTGAATGCGAGTTGTTTAGATTCCGATCTTTGGTGACCATGTCGAATTCATCAGCTTCTGGATTGGAGGACAACTGAAAATGGCAACATCGTGATATCAACGGTTGACAATGACATTAGAAAAACGTACCTTTGATCCGGTGACCTTAGCAATGACCCTGTGAGTCAATTCCTCGACAAGGTAGATCATGTAGAAGCCACAGAGAACGAAAATCTCGGCTAAAGGCATGCCTGAAACAGTATAATTGGTCAAGTCTTTCATTTTATATGCAACAATAGTCAAATGTGATATAACATAAACCATATGGAGCAAATTGAATCTAATGCCTAATGGGGTTTCAAAATTGTTCTCAAAAGTCAATCAAATAACATTGTGATGATATGACATTAAAAGCGTAGATAATGTTGATATTGCATGAATACCTGTATTCGGCAGTGCGCCGCTCTCCACGTTATTCTTGACAAACTCGTTGACCTCTGGGAGCATGTGGGTGAGGCAGGTGGCGAGGATCACGCCGCCACCGAAGCAGGACAGGGCGGACAGAGCAAGGTCCCATTTGGAAGACGAAGCCTGGAGAATAATAATGATAATGGGGTAATAAGTATACTTCATCAATACAGCAAGTATGTTATAACATATTATTTCTTTAGTTATAATTATACAAGCTCTGTAACCAGCAATAAGCATATGGTTGCAGCTCCCTGTCTGTAACATTCTCAACTCCCCTTCGAAAGATAGCATTTCAGAGCTAGGCTAAAAATATACACATCTTCTGTCGTACGCCAACCAGGTACATAGCCTTGCACCAGTTATAGGGAACTACCTTGCACATAGACTGCTATATCATTATATGCCTTTGTTGCACTGCACCTAACTTTCTCCTCTTTCTCACCTTTGTCATCTCCTCCCGCTTCTTCCTCATCCACTTCCTGAGCGCCATCGGCACGAGCCCCACGGCCAGGGACACGCCGCCCAACACCACCATCGACACGATCTTGGCCGTTAACAACGTCATATTCGGGCTCTATTTTCCGACTGTTAAAAGGAATAGGGAGCTGCAATATTTGCAATGCTTCGAGGCCAACTGTACAGTTTTTTGAGAGTGTATATCGAGGTGTATCTACTGTTAGGCCGCCGCTGCTACTGTATCGAACAAGGGGAAGAAAGATGTTCTACCGTCGTCGTTCGGAAAGTGTATGTTTCTCACTGCTTTGAAGTCCAAAAGTAGTACTTGTGTGAATCCCATGCGAGCGCGGTTTTTGGACTGTGATAGGTCCTTTCAGTCGTGGTGACAATAGACAAGGGCCTCTATAGAGAGGCAATAGAGGAAGCAGGTTAAAGTGGGCATGAGAGTGCGAAAATAGCATGTGTACACTGACTGTACAGGAATGCATCTATTATTTGCGCCGTCGGACGGCTGTTCAAATGGAGGATTCGTGCATGTTATTACGTAATGCATTAAGAAAATGGGAAAGTGTAATAAATTTTATTAGTTATGGAATACATAAATATGGCTTCATTTAAAAGTATTCTACCATAAAATAATTAATTTTAGTACAGGAAGTGCGACTCAAATATTTCATATTGGCACCATTAAATTTGCTTTACTGCACTTTTTCTCCTTCCTGTGTCTACATTGGCAGGTTAGGAACTACGTACTTCCCTTACTTTTACACACTCTCGTACTCGTTCAGCTCCATGGTATCATCATCCTTTTCACCAAAATTAAGGCGTAAGAGTACATTCGGTTGGTCTGTCACGATGAATGGTGTACATCCGTTGTGCTTCATTTGAAAATTGCAATGTACAACAAAACGCTAGGACGGGTCGTAGTGGCTTTTGGTACAATTTTGAACGTACTATGCGCAAACATGATACACAATCAACTATACAAATCAAAGTTCAATAATGTATATTTATTAGCAAGCTCACAGCATTTATGACATCATTTAACTAATCATTTCCCCGCATACACGACCGAGTTCTTTTCCGTCTCCCACAACCGGACCTCCAGCTCCAACTCCTTATCCCCGAGCTGCCTCCTGATCCCCTCATAGGCGAACACGGCAATGTTCTCCGCGGTCGACACCTTGTCCCGGAAGTAGTCCACGTCCAGGTCAATGTTGCGGTGGTCCAGCGGGGTGAGGACGGCGGCGGCCATGGCGGACTTGAGGTCGGTGAGGTTGATGACCATGCCGGTCACGGGGTTGATTTCGCCGGTCACACGGGCCTAGAATGAGACATAGAGAATGGACTAATCAATATTATAAATATGTTCTTTAATGAATTGTAACGTTTTTTAGCCTTTATTAAGGACGGAAAAATCTTGAAATTAATACAAAGTCACTAAGCACTACTTTAGAGAAAGGCGTTATCAAAATGCCAATGGTAGCTATAGTAGTAAGTTTTAATAAATACTTAAAGTAAGCGTTTTCGATTGACTAGAATATGTAATAATATTAGTTTTCCGTACCTCCAGCACGTAGTTATGCCCATGGCCGTTCTTCCAATTACACTTGCCATAGATCTCCTTATTCTCCTCATCACTCAATGCCTTGCTGTGCATCCGGTGGCACGCGCTGAACGTCTCCCGGCGGGTCAGCGTGGCTCGAGGCATCTTAACAGTCTTTTTAAACAACACAGCACTAGAGTCCATTCCGTTTAGGAGAGGTCTAGAAGTCCGACACTCTTCCCTTCCGCTCCCAGTCGCCGAATCGTGTGGGTTCCGGTCCTGCCGGTCCGCCGATCTCACCAGTGGTCGGGTTCACGCCGTCTGGAAGAGAGATAACAACAGTTTATAACGGGTTTTAGCAAGGAAAATGGGAAGAGGATGTCAAAATGGAAGATAACCAGTTAATCGTGAACTTTGAACAGTGCGTCAATCTACTTAAACAAAGTACGTAGATCATTTTAGATATTGTACATACAGAAAATTGAGAGCGCAAAAAGATGAAATAATGGTCATTAATGAACCTAATTGATAATTCACACCTGGGTGCGGTTTAAGCGGTTCCTTCTCCTGATACGGGTGCCTGCCCTCCTCGGCCTCGGCCAGCTTGCCAACGGGGTTCTTGGCACGAACCTTGTCCTCCTTGGAGTCCTTGGAGTCGCCTGAGGCGGCACGGAAGGGCTGAGGGAGGGCACCAAGGGCACCCACACTGCCCCGCAGGGCTAGGAGGGATCGGAAGGGGCGCAAACAAAGGAGGGTAGAGGAAGCCATGATGGTGGGACAACTAAATAGAAATTAAATAAAATTATTTTTATGGAACTACGGGGTTTCAACATATAATAAAACATTTTTGACTTACCTGTCAAAATGATTGAGTTTATTTATTTTCCATCCAACTGAGCCAGCTGAGGCTCGAAAAAAGAAAATAACTGGCTCAGGGGAACCACCCTTTCTTTAATACTTGCTTTGTATGATTACTTTTCCTTTATATTACCGCAGTAGAAACCTCATTAAAAATTCCTTAATTCTCTAGAATCCATTTATTAAATTACATTACTAGAAAAATCATGAAGACGACTGACATTGCCAAAATGTCTTTAAAATTTACCCGTGCCAATGTTCCTATTCTTCCCCTGACACTAGATTAATACACGACACTTGTATTTTTTATGATTCTACAGATGTCCAATCGGCCAATCAACAGGGTTTTCACCGTTTTTATATAATTGGGTCATTATGTTTCATTGACATCTTGAGAGGCGAAGAGTGAAGACGTTTATTCGTCTTATCATCCGCATTATAGTACGATCGTCGCAGTTACAGTGCAGAGCGAGGTAAGCATCAAGTTCAAGTGTTGTTTGTTGCAGGCGTATTCAATGTCTCAAACCGGTTTGTTTGACAATGTCTGACAAACAATGATAGGGCCAGTGAAAGATTTAAATTCGAAAGTATTAAGAAATTTATTACATTCCAAAATTAATGTTTTTTACCTTGTTTTGTATATGTAAGCACTTGTCCAAACGATAGCATTAAAAAATGTAACTTGCAATTGCCTGGTCGGGTGTGGCTTATGTCCGGTTCGTTTGTATGACAAAAACAGTTTACACTAATGACTAAACGTACACCCAGTCTTAAAGGAAAATCACATTTCCTACTTGACATAATCTATTCTATTTGGAAGCTAAATGTTCGCCGTCAGCTTAGCATTTACATTCCCTATTTTCAACAGTTGAATGTTCCTAAGAGAATAGGCGCGGGAAAACAACCAACATTGCAAAATTAAAAGACATTCATGAAATAGAAATACCGTTTCAGAAGCAGCATTCTTGGCTTCCTTTGCTTTGAGCAAAGTTGCGATTTCAGTTTTTTGTATAGGTGGGCAGGTACCTTGCTAAACTACATTGTGTGGACATGTAGAGAATTTTCTTGTTCCAAAGTTTATGCTAGTGTAATATATTTCTTTCTATTTCACGTTTCCAGTTCAGTTTCCTTGTGAGAGATGTTCTCATACCTTCTATAAGCGTACATAAATGTCTTTTAAATTTGTATAGTACAGTCTCACTTTATCTGCTTAGTCAACTCTGGAGCCAGTTATCTTTAATGTAGGCAACATTTCATACATTCGAATCTGACACAGCAAGTGTTTCTTCACCTTGCTTGAAACCGGTTTTTGCAACTTGTATGGTAATCAGCAATCACATCTTGGCCTTACATTCAGTCCCTTAGTGATCTTCTGTTGGCCACCTCATCTACATATTCACCATGGACCCGTGCGTGCCAATGCCCATTGAGGAGGAGGAGCTCAATGACCTGGTGGAGAAGACAAAGGACTTTGCGCTCATGAACGGTAAGAAACTAAAGAGCTCCTAATAAGAAACAAGAGATAGTTGTTAAAATACTTTCTGTATAAGTTCAGCTGTCATGCATTGTTCAGAGTACATTTTAATAGTTCTTTATGCATTAATGATGTTAAGTAAAAATATTCCTCTTATTACCAGGTTCAGCTGTAATGCATTGTTCAGAGTACATTTTAATAGTTCTTTATGCATTAATGATGTTAAGTAAAAATATTTCTCTTATTACCAGCTTCAGCTGTATTGCATTGTTCAGAGTACATTTTAATAGTTCTTTATGCATTAATGATGTTAAGCAAAAATACTCCTCTTATTACCAGTTACAACTTGTATTGTTTAAGAAATATAAATAAAAAAAATCTAAAGTAATTCAGCACACATTTACCCCCAGGCATCTGCATGCGCCGTAAGGATGCCTTCGACCGCGATGCTCTCCACTTTGCGCCATTCCTTCTGCTTCCAACGCCATTCCCAGCCAGCGAGTTTACTAGGGTAAATATTCATAATCACACAAGCATATCATGATATGTTTATAGTAATCAGGGTCAATGAACAGACCATAATTTAACAACATTTTTTAAAAATTAAAAAGTATTAATTTTATAGTTCCTTATTAATATCCGTTTCAGGCGACCAACTTGCAGCCCGTCCTGAACGAGCTGATGCATCGCGTGTCCCACGACCGCGAGTTCCTCACCGAGACGCTCAGCCACACCATCAAGGTGGACGACTTCACGGGCAGGCTCTTCAAGATCTTTGAGACGGTCTGGGACGAGGGATTGGTACAGGTAGAAGGAATAAAGTCAAAATGTATTGTTGGAATTGTACTTTTATCTCATTAAAAGTACAATGTACATAAAATATCATATCTAATTGGACATTCCTAAAATATTTGGCTTATAAATATCACATATAATAATTGGTCATTCCTAAATTAATTAAGTTAAATTTATAATTTGTATGTCAAGTATTCAATATAATTAACTATCAGAATGTGCATTAACTAATATTCTTAATGAAATATATAATCATAACTACTACCTAACCCTTCTTCTATACCCTAGTTAATTATTTTTAACACATCTGTTTTGTGCCTTTCTCATAGAAGTAAAATATATATTCAACTTTATTTTCAATAATATTAATACCTATAATAATAATTAATAACTTAATGGTCTTTGTACTCTTTCCCTTCTTCTTCCGTTAACATTATTCTAGCCGCTGAGTCT
Source organism: Tisbe holothuriae (assembly GCA_900659605.1). Classification (NCBI taxonomy): domain Eukaryota; kingdom Metazoa; phylum Arthropoda; class Copepoda; order Harpacticoida; family Tisbidae; genus Tisbe; species Tisbe holothuriae. Next base: position 4,699 of record LR141921.1, on the reverse strand, counting down.
GGGCATGATCCGCTCTGACTTGATGCTGAACACCCATCCGTGCCAGTGTCGCGACAGCGTCTACTGCTGCTGGAATCAGGTCGAGATAAACACGATTGCCTCGGGCTTCGGATGGATGGGGCCGGCGTCGGGACTCATTCATAGGTAGTTACAAGGACAACAAAGGGTCTAATACAGTGACGTCTATACATTCACTAATATCCTGGGGAGACGATACGATTATTGAATAGCTTCAACTTTAAGGTTTCCAATAATACATCCGTTTGTTTCAGGAGATCTTTACATTTAGTTCAAGCTTATCTATAATCGGACTTGGGACACGGGAGGTGTTATACAAAGTGTAGTCCGGGCATGCATATAATTTATGTATGAACACAAATTTGGGTACATACGATGGTAGAATGTGCTTCCTTCTTCCTACCCTATCTACTTTCGTTTCCTAGATTTGTCTATTCCTTTTCAGATCATCTATCCGAAGCCCAGAGACAAAACTTCCAGCCAGAGAAAATCTTGCCTGCAATCGTGTTTATGTCTTCCTTTTTTTAGCTCAGGGCTTTAATATTCTTTGTTTCTTTATTCTTTGTTTTGTCCTTGTGTCCTTTGCAGCCGTTGTCTCTGGGCCTCTTTCGCTCCGACTACTTCCACTGCTGCGAGAGCAAATGCATCAAGCAAGTGGAGTTTAACACGATTGCCTCGAGCTTTGGAGGGATGATCAGAAACGTCAGGAAGATGCAAAAGTTAGTATCATAGAAGCACGTTTTAATGACATCTGATATGCACCCAAGTTTGTGTTTTTGTCTGCTGGGTTATTTGACTATTATTGAGTGAATATTTAGCTTGGGTTGAAGTTATGGAAGGGAATTATGCACAAAGTTTTACAGGAAAGACTCTATTCCTGATTTGTCAGCTGATACATCATATCATTATTAATAATAAATGTGTCCTTATATAGGTTTGTGCTGACCGAAATGGGGCGTAGGGATCTCCTCAAGAATGTAAGATGATTTTAATACTCTTTAAAGATTCAACGATTTTCATGGACAATCCGATGTTTTAGATCCCCGAGAACAAGGCTCTTGAAGGTCTCGCCGGTGCAATGCTGGAGGCGCACAAGATTTACAACAGGCCAAAGTAAGTTGGTAAACATTCAAAGGGATCGATTAGAACATTCAAACTTAATTTTATTTATAAATTATGTCCAAAAAAATAAAGGATCCGTGACAAAACAATCTCACGTTTAAGCCTTTTTGCCATTGAAATGATTGCTTACTAGTATAAATTGTGGCTAAGAACTAAAGTTACTGAACCGTTCCTTCTTCCAGGGCCGTGATCATGTTCATCGTGGAAGACGTGACTTACAACATCTGCGACCAAAAGTTCCACGAGTTCGAGATCCGCAAGCAGAACCCGGACGTGTGGGTCATCCGGAAGACGCTGACCGAGGTGGCGGCACAGGGAAGCGTGGACGCGGAGAAGCGGCTGTGGGTCGGGGGAAAGGAGGTTGCTGTCATCTACTTCAGGTGAGATTTTTAACAAGGGTCCGGTCTTGTTAAAGTGCAGAAATAGCCGCTCAAAAATGTAGATGCCTGAAATTCCTAGCCATAGCTCCAGCCTGATATCCCTTTTCTCTGGCTCCAGCTCATTAGCACTTTATTTAACACTGCGTATTCATTATTTCAGGTGCGGCTACTCCCCTGACCAGTACCCCACTGAGAAGGAGTGGGACGCTCGGCTCATGATGGAGCGATCCCTGGCAATCAAGTCCCCGTCCATCCACTACCACCTGGCGGGCACCAAGAAGGTTCAGCAGCGCCTGGCGTTCCCCGGAGTGCTTGAGAGGTTCTTTCCGGACGACGCGGAGAAGGTCAAGCAGATTAGGAGTACCTTTACGGGACTGTATTCACTCGACAAGGTAGGTTATTACATATTGAAAAGTCTTTGTACGTGTATATTTTACTTGTTTTCTGATTAAAGTACCTATTTTTAACTCTAATTTAGTACTGGAACAATCACTAGAAGTTACTTTTAAAAAGTAATCAATGATTGACTGGGCTACAATTTGTTTTATGTGGCCATTTTAAATTTAATAAATGAACTATTTTATTTTCAGTCTGCCGATGGCGACGCCGCGTTCAAATCCGCCATGTCCGACCCGGACCGCTACGTGCTGAAGCCTCAGCGCGAGGGCGGCGGCAACAACGTCTACGGCGATGAGATCCCGCCGTTCCTCGAGTCCATCAAGGACAGCACGGAGAGGAGCGCCTACATTCTCATGGATAGGATTCATCCGCCCATTACGTCAAACTACATGGTAAGAAGGCTAAATAATTTATGCAAATTATCTTATTTAACTTTTGAAAACGAAAAAATATGAAATGAAATTATAATGGCTTGGATAAATTAAGGATAAATTAACATGATTTATGCAAATGGTTGACAAGCCCGCGCCGCTGTATACTTAAAATTTCAATATTCAAGAGGACTATTTGCTACATTATTGTCATAGTTAAATGTTAATTTATAAATAATCTTCTTAAATATTTGAGTCCCAGTAAAAATGTCAAACTATTTATGGTTTTGGTTAACAATCCATCTGCGTACCTTGCTAATTTCACTATTTGAAAACTCTTCTTAAAAAGGACTTTTGAATATCAAGATAATGTCAAATATCTTGCTTCTAGGTCCGACCCGGCTGGAAGCACGCCCAGGAAAAGGACGTGGTGAGCGAGCTCGGCATCTTCGGCTACGTCATCGGCGACGCCGAGTCCATCACGAGCAACCACTACAGCGGGCACATGCTGCGGACCAAGCTGAGCGATGTGAATGAGGGCGGGGTGGCTGCAGGGCTGGGCGCGCTCGACTCGCTCTTCCTCACCGAGGTGGAGAGGTGTTGCGAGAACCCGTGCGGGTGCAAGGTGGCCAAGGTGGACCCGTAGAGGGCATTTGGAAGAGATACAATGCATATGGATTTAATACAGTTTTAGAATACATTATCACGTTTTAAGTGAAGTTGTCCATGGTTACGGCTCTAAATTTATAAATAAAATGCAAAACAATAAGTAAATGGAGAAAAAACTATTTCGCTTATAAATGTTTATCTTGCTATATATTTTCGTCTTTAGTATGTAATATCTCTGCTGTGTATTTGTTCCATTTTTGTATATGTTGCGGTGACGGATGTAGCGTGTGAACAGCTCTTAATTGAGTCCTTATGAAGAAATGGGTTAATGTTTTCTGATGACTCACTCAAGTATCCGGGAATTCCCCCACGCTTTGATAACAATTTGAGGCTCTAGGATTTATATTCACGCATCATGTAACTTTCCGTATCTCCGCATTTTGATATTTACCTTCGTGTGATTCTCGCGTTCCTGGAAAAGATTAAAATAGCTACTTAACTGCAAGGATTTTGTTACACTTTGCTACACGACTATTTTAAGGATTTTATTCCCAGCCTACGCATAGATCCAAGGAAAATAGCATCTTCAAAATGAAGGTTATTTTCATACCGTACAGCATTTTGAACATTTACTTGTACAAATTTGTAAAGGGATTACAATTTGTTAGTATATATTGTTATACTATTAAACACTCTTTATTGCCAATTGTCCTCCTCCAGCCACAAAATAAATGCTCATTCATTCAAACTCCTCCTTGGGACAAAGAAAAACTGCTGCCAGATTGGTCGACTGCCCAAAAAGAGATACCAATGACGCGACGAGCTGCTGTTAAGTCGTAGACTTCAGATCTATAAACATGGAACAGCATGCTTTTTGACATGGTCGACAAGAATGAATGTTTGTGTACGCTAGGTACGTATAGTATATAAGAGCGTTTATGGGAATTATAAAATGCATAATTCGGCTTAAATCTTTTGATTGTCAGGTTTACACAGACGAAACATGTCATGACTAGTCACTTACACCCGTGGAATCACTGGAATGTGAAAAGTAATCTCAAGTTATTATTTATTGTATTACTTTTACGCCATTTTAAGGTTCAAACATTAGTATCTGAAATGTGAAAACTATAATGCCACATACAAACTTATCTTGTGGGAGGACATTTTTCTTTCTTGCTTTGTTCTATCCGGTGAATAATCGATATCACGTCTATTTCCGTGCAGCGTGCAGTTAAGAATCTTTAAGACATGGATTGCAGCCATTTTGTCAGCTCTTTCTAAGCTTTCATGGGAAAATGGGAAACGGGACTTTCTTTATTATGCACACCTTGGATGAAGTATGTCATAGGTTCATGTGCAGTACATATTTAGTTAATACACAACGTGGAATAAATTATGGTAGATAAAAGACTAAAAAGAGCTTCAGGAAACAATTTGCCTTGGATTCTGTGCTCTCCAAAGTAGCTAGTTTTAATTCAATGATATGTGCAAGTTTTATGACTTTCTCCTTGTTAAGTTAATATTATGTCGGATAAAATGTACTCTGTTAGAAGAATATACATATTCATTTATATGTCTTTTGAACTTCTTTCCAATCTAACATATTGAGGTTTGTTGGCCTTTTCTACATAGTGATCGTTTCGCATTTGTAAGTGGCCTTTTTCCGAAAAGGCCAATGACGTCAAGTAGGGCATGCAGGTATGATTGCCTTATTATTAGATGGCTTAAGCAGGTCTATGATTTTCGAGAGGACTTTCCTTCGTTCTCGATATTTAGCCTTCAGTTGAAAGCAGTCCA
>LR141920.1:0-11472 GCA_900659605.1 Tisbe holothuriae | reverse complement strand
AGCTAGGTCCTCATGATTTTGTTTTTATTTTTTTGTTTTGGTTGTTTCACTTACTATCTTTCTTAGCCCAAGAGAGAGAGAGAGAGAGAGAGAGAGAGAGAGAGAGAGGCTTTCTTGACCTTCATGCACCTCACCACTTAGAAAAAGCATGCCACAGGGTTAGGGTTATTGAAACCCACAATCCTCTGGCCCTCAGGTTCTGTGGCAATTGTAAACATGGTACCACAGGGACTGCATCTATTTCTACTGAACAGCAAGGGTCTCTGTGCCATTGAGGCAGATATTCATTTTGTACCACACTTTCCTCTCTGTTAGTAATAGTCCATGGCCCACTGATGCCATAGAGTTGACCTGCATGTAATAACTCAAACTCTTACAGCAAAACTTTAAATGTATCCTTCTAGGGGAAGACTACTTTTCTGATGCTGCCTTTGAGGAGCTGCTTTTTGTACTGTTTCAAGAGTTTATCCTTGAGAAGGCATCATTCATTCCTGCAACACGCAAGGAGGATGTATCATACAAGTCTGATGATAAATCAATCTCCAAGCACCTCTTCCCCTTTGTCATAGCTAAATTCATTGAAAGGTTTGCTGGTGGTATACTTAAAGAGCTGCAGTGGAATGCCCTGTATGAGGTCAAAGAAGCAGGGTATGTATTTTATGGATTAAAACAGATTCGACATTTTCACATTCCCTTCCTTTAGAGATACAATTAAATATGTGAACTCCATTATTGAAAATCTGGGCTCACTTCCTAACGGTAATAATATGGGCTCTAAAGTTGTCTCCAAGCATCAGCAATCTTTATTAGGCAAGCTGTCTAGCATCCAGCTTAAACTCTATTGCACATCATTTACACCATAATCACTTGTTAATAGCCCACTAAAGTGCACTGAACTAGTAACCATGGAAGATGGTGATTGTTACACAAAGAGATGAACACAACAGCTGCCACCAGGTCGAATTTTAAGTGGACATCTGCTCAGTGCAATGTAGTACTGCACTGGAAAGTAACCCCCAGTCCAAAGAAGGAATGCTCTAGTTGGGCTCCCATTTCTATAGTGTACTTTTGAAAGGGGACATTTCTAAAGGGGACATTTCGAAAGGGGACATTTCGAAAGGGGACATTTCTAGCATGTACAAGTTTTAGAGAGTCTATTTTTGGTATCCGATTCCAAATCCAACTTTTGGATTCAAATTTGGTAATCTCACATCCTTAGTATATTAGGACACTACATAAAATGGCGCTCCCTGTATTATATTCTCCTTCTGATGTCAAATTACACATTATAGACGTGCAAACTACATCTGATGACATATTCAATTTTCCTGATCGAATCGATTGTATAGAGGGTCTTTGTCATTATCATGACCAAATACTCAAACTTTGCAAGAAGCTCTACTTTATGGACATTGCCGGGAGGTATCAGCTGGGTGAACATTTGTATTGGGCCCTAACATGGGTTGCCAGCGACTATGTAAATTTGAAAGCTACCATACAAAGAAAATTTACATCTATCCTTAATGAATCCATGACATCTGAAATGATTCTGAGAGTGCTACAGTATGATGAAGTGCTTATGGTGGAGGAAGGAGAGCAAGAATTGGATTGCATAAGAGATGCTGGGCTCTTGAGACATTCTTTCATATTGGCTAATTCTGTAAAGGGGAATGACACAATATTGAATGAATTTCACGCAAGCTACAAATCACATATGCTAGAAAAGAAACCAACACTCATTTTTAACACAGAAGGAGCAATTCCCAAAGTGTATGTCATATAACATTTATTATAGGCACATATGTTTTAATGTAACTTTCCTATTCTCCTCTCCGTTTTGCCTTCTTTCTCTTCACTCTCTTTAGAATTGATGATGCCATCTCTACCCACCACCATCTGAGAAATTTACATTCTCCCTATGAAACCACCATCAATGCAATGCTTCTTTTTGATGATAAAGTTGTTCAGCAGTTAACAAACTCCTTATTTGGGATTAGTGGTGTCAGTGTTGCAAATGAGCATGCTGAAGAGGTGCTCAAGAATGCAAGAGGGAAACTGGAACTTGTCAGATATTGTAAGTTCCTCCCTGGGGAGAATACAGATAGTTGCAGACAAAGGTTCCATCATGTGCCAACATCTCTTGGAATCTGCTCCTCTTTTAACTCTCAGCCGCAGGACAGGTTGTTTCAGCCAATAGTGAAGCCTTATTTGAATAAGTTACTAAGCTTCTACAGCACTAATGAACTATCCGAGCCAATGATGATCCCTTCAGGACTCCATGTGATGAAGTTAATGCTGGACACACATAACTATGACCTAAAAAAGAAACATTCTATTGAATCTTCTAAAAATGGAAGGATTCACTTTTCCCTAGGAGCTGCTAATAATAGCTTTGACATGATTTCAACATCCACACTTTTGGAACCAGGGTTCAAGCACAGTATTAAAGTTTTCCCAAGGTAACTGTTTTGGCACATATTAAAGTACATGCATGCAATTATCAGTACATTACAGGAGCTTCCAAGCAGATGATAGTATTGGTGATTTCAGTTTTAAATCCAGAACTTGCATGTTCTCCAATGAGGGATCTGATAACACACTCTTTACACTCTACACTGAGAAGCTCTGTCTTCTGGAGTGTAGCTTGTTATATGTTCTGAAGAATGCCTCATGTATTCCTTGGGATGTCATTAGACCAATATCCGCTGATGGGATGAGATTATGTAATGGAAAGGAGGCCGCAGACTTCAAGTCAGCACTGAGGCAAGGCTTGTTTCAGATGGATGGCTGTGACTGTCCTGAAGATTGTGATAAGATTGAATACAAGGTGCAGGTGGGTTTAATGTTATAATTAATTTAATAAACTACTAGTATAAATTTCCTTTGCAATGCTAGTTAGAAGCTGTGCGCACAAATACAGACAAGGAGTGCCAAATTAAGGAGCAGTTTGAATCTCTTCAAAATCAACATTTACTTCAATTCCTTGCATTAACAAAAAGCACTGAGCATGGCTATTTAGTGGACTCAAGTCTAGGCATCCAACTCTGTCTAATCAAAATGCAGAATGATATTGTTATAATTGAGCTATCAATTGCATTGGCTAATGTTGAAAATGTTCTACTTGTAGAGGGGTCCAGCGCTTTTGATAAAATTGGAATTATAGGTAAAATTTATAAAGAAAATAGTGCTATCAGCTTATTTAATTATACAAAATATTGTAAGTTTAGGAGGAACATTTGGAGTATTTTGTGGTTTCTCTCTGGTAGGTGCAATTGAAATTTTGTACTGGTGTACCAGAGCCTGTTTTGGCTCTAGAGGAAGTCATCAGGAAAAGGAAGAAAAAGATTTCAAATGGCTAATTGTATATTATTCCTACACCTACTTCTTAAACACTAGCTTACATGGACCTAAATACACCATCCAAGTAGGTTATTCTGTTATATTGTCCTTTTGAGCAAATTTTAAATAAATATATTATTAGGAACCTGACATATGGGCCAAATTGTTATGGACAGTGGTTGTTATTATCTATGTCAGTTTAATGCTTTCTGTAGCTCTACCATCAATTCGGTTTGGTGATAATATACCCTTGACAATCTCATTGGGTGATGCATTAAGCCCAATGGATGTGCAATTCCCAACAATCACTATATGTGCAGTACAACAGATGGACAGATGGAATCTTCCCAGGGCACTGCTAAACAACCAGGTGCCCTTTAAGTGTCTTAGCAACAATGAGTGTCAAAAACTGCCAAAGTATGCCAAGAAGTATGTTAAAGCTGTTGTGGAACATATTTGGTTATCTGAAAATTACTTGGATCAGATTCATCAGGATTCCCAGCTTACTGACAGAATTGAACCAGTGGTTAATATCATGTTGCATTCTGGCAATTGGGACAACTTTTTAACTTATGTTTTGGGCCAGCTGAGAGGAGAAGAGTTGTTATATGTTTGGAGGATCACAGCCTTAAATAAGTGTATGCTTTATACACAGTAAATTAAGTCAGTAATGAACCCTTTGCCGTTTTAGCTTTCACACATAACTTTGACTTGCCCATTGGATCTACAATAACTTTACCAGAACAATTTGCCATGATATACCCGCACGAAGAGCTTAAAATTGCTATTGACTTTATGGCCATCAACCATATTGGTGGTTTGACAATAGTGGCATCAGGCAATATACAGGATGTACACATTATCATGGACAAACATGTCACAATTCCATCTAATACATTCCATATAAGTCGATCTGATATAAACACATCTATTGAACACAGAGTTATGCCATGGTTAAATATCTGGAAGGGCAGCCACCTAGAGATGCTTCTGGAAGGATTGAGTCAGCTGAGTATTGAAGTATACAATTTTGAGATTCACTTGGAGAGTGAACTAAGTGAGTAAATAATAAATTATATATGTACAAACGCAAGAGTTCACTTGACACGGGTTGTGACTGATCAGCAACGGTAGCGCATAGTTTCTCCGACAAATGGGTATGAGTAAAATCGAAACTATCCATTTGGAATAAAATAGACTCATGAAATGAGTATCTCCAACAATATTTAGGCTGAAGAATAACTCCGACAGTGCAAATGGAACAACACCGACACTACCTTCTATAACAGAATAACTCCGACAGTTAGTCATTAAGGAAAACACCGACACTGTAAATTTGGAATAACTCCGACAGAGTAAATGTGACAGTTCCTCTGATGTGGGTTCATTTTACAATACAATCCCAAAACTTTAAAATATAAGGACGTACATGTTACATACCAAGCTTTATCAATGCTGAATATTCATTAATTAATCATATAATATTTGGCAATCCTTTTAATTTTTATATCAATTTAAAATAGGGTTTTATTTCAAATAGTAAAGTATAATTTAATGCAAATATAATATTTGTTACTACTATTATAAAAAAAATTAAGTTAAAATTTAAGTTAAGTTAAAAAATATGTGCTTTAATAGTTACTATGTCATTTTTGTATTTTTCATAAATTTATTGCTTTACTGCTGTAATATTGGCTTTGCAAGTTTGGCTTATATGTACTAATTTGTTAAATATATTCTCATAATCTAGAACATTATCCTTTAAAAAATATTTGTAGAAAAAATTATATATGCAGAAATATAAGTGTCGCATTTTTGTGTAGATTTTATGTCGAATTTGTTCCAATATAGTACAGTCGACTTTGCTCCAATAAGTCTGTGTCGATTTTATTCCTATAGTAACGTATTGTTGGAGATGTTCTTATTGTTGTGTCGGAGTTATTCTTTTGTGATGTCGGAGTTCCTCCAAAACTGCTGTCGGAGTTATCTGACTCTGCTGTCGGAGTTAATGGTGGATTCCATCAGCAACAAGTGTCGACGGTTGCAAACAAAGACCAACTGTCTGCAATGAGTTGCATTATGCAAAAACCAGTTGCCCTCGACTTTACTCTTTTTGGCAAAGGGGGACACCTGCCATAGAGAAAAAATAGGAAAGGAATAGAAAGCAGTACCCGCAACGGTCTCTCAATATAAAGGAGAGTCATTTGTGCGCAGAAGAGAGATTATAACAACCAAAGTGAACAACATAAAGTGGTCATGGCAGCCACCCTGATTCTTCCCCGGCCCTGGTCATTTATCGGTATCAATTAGAGCTTTATAAATTCTTCCCTTAGGCTCCTGTCCAGATGGCTGGGTATATCATATTCCATTTCAAAAGTGTTACCTATTAGATGACTTTGCAAGAACCACAGAACATGGATTAGAAAGGGGAACACATTATTGTACACAGTTGCAGGCCACATGCTTGATACTAAAGTCACAAGAAGAAATGGATTTTGTGGTAAAAGGTATCTCAACATGAAGTATCTATCAGTATTTTGATGCCAGATAGAGTCCCTCTGGCAGCGAATACGCCAAGAAAACTTATTCATAACACATGAAATATCAAGAGAAAAAAAACTAAAATTTTCATTAAGTTGGCAATCATAAGCCAATTAATTTTGTAGGAAACTTTGCACTTCAGCAATGTGTTTTTTTTCTTTGAATCGATCATCCAAGCTCTTCGTTTTTCTAAGACAGCTGTTCCAAGTGCTTTTGAGACAACATGACATTGTACAAAGAATAACTTAATTGCTTGGGTTCACTAATTCTCCAACAATTCCCAATTTAGTGTATGATTCCATTATTTTCAGAATTCCTTTTACCTTATCCCAAGAAAGAACATATTCTACTTGGTCTTAATGACCACGCACCTGCATATTCGGAGCAAAAAAACTTTGTTTGGATAGATGGAAGTCCACTGATATTTACTGCTTGGGGTAATGGTGAACCAGCCAATGTCACAAACATACATTCAATGTATCATAGGTGCTATTATGCTCGGAAGTTTGGGTCAGGGCACTATTGGAAAGAGACTCATTGCTCAGTCCAACATGAGAAATATCGCAAAAAGTTGTTTATCTGCCAAAGAAAAGGGACAGATAGTAGGTTCTAAATATACATTTAAGGACTTCTTAATCCCGCGCTCGGAATTTTAAATACAGTCAATGAAAGTATACCCAATATCTACTTTCATTGAATAAAATGAACAGATATAGGGTTTTAAGTGGTCCTTTGCTGATGAGAATAAGGAAATTGGCCAGAAACTTCAGAAAACTTAGGCGGGAAAAAGCTGGAGCTCAGCCTGATCTGCGGCATAAGATTGAGGTTTCTTCTGCTATCAAGGTGTGAGTGTGTCAGGAGGAGGGAAAATGGTAAATTCACCAAAACGACTTACTATCCTGTGATGGCAAAAAGGAATTTGGAAGTTTTTTGGTGAATTAATCAAAAAATCCTCCTTTCCTTCCCATGAGAAAAAATTCCAGTGTATTTTTCATATAAAACCCCAGTCTGGGAGAGGGCTCAATTCGAAAATCCATTTTTTTGCAAAAAAAAATAAAATATCAATATATTACCTCACCTGGTATACTTGTTTTACATAGTGCAAATGTATTTTAGAAGGGCGTATAAGGCACAAGCTAATATTGAACAGTGACTTTTAATAAAAAAAAATTATCAAACTGCCATTAGAATGTTCAACTTGCATGCATGCACTTTTTTAATATACATATTATATACGTAGAGTCTGGATCCCCTCATTGGATTTATATCGCTGAGCTTCATGCACATTTCTGGGTTTCGGAGGAGTTCTTGGATTGGGAGCCAGCTGAGGAAAAATGCAATAGCATGGAGGGAGCGCATTTGGTGTCAATTCATGGTGACAGGGACTTAAAACTTATAGAGGAAAAGTTCATAGACTGGAAAAACATATCAATATTTTCTGAAGGTAATTAGAAGGCAATGTTAATCATCCATAATCACCAAGTCCTTAGGCTTAATATATTTAATAATACATAACATTGCAAATCCAAACACCAGGATAAAATTGAAGACAAATAGGCTTGTTTGATCTAAAGCGGATCCGGATCCAGGATATTGTTTAGTCAATCTCTGATGCTGAGGAAATTTAGCAACATTAAAACATATATAAAACATACACCAGGAGGAATGTCAGGCATTTTTCCGGAAAATCTGCAAGAAAACTGAAGGAACACTACCAGAAAAACTTCTTCTTTCCTTCCTCCCTTTTTGCAGCTTGCTGGAGAAGGGAGGAAAACTGCAGGAAAACTACTGAAAAACGTACTCTCTCAAAAGAATTTTTCTTGTATATTTCCGGGATCCCACTCCTTGTGTTGTAGTAGAGTCCTAAGAGCAAGGGGAAAAGTTGTGATAGTAAATGAAGGATAAGTATTGATATATCCATTTATTGCACAGCAGCACAGGTTTAGGAAAAATGCAGGAAATCTACCAGAAAACTTCCTCCCTCGCAATGAAAGTAGATATAAGAGGTAGGGCAAAGTACATCGTTACTGCTATCCAACTGTCGCATATAGGACTGAGGGATGAGTTGCAGATAGTGCTAAGGGTCTTCTACTGAGTCATGATCTAAGACAGTGGACACTCAGTGGAGCTCATTTCTCAGCTTTATACGAGACAGAGGATGAGTTCGGATTCTTCTCCGAAATCCCTCTCTCTGATTGGCTGCAGTGTCGCATATATGTGATGACGTCACTACAGTCATAAGCTGACATATGAGACATAAACGAGGTTGAGCTACTCTGCCCTACCTTTGGGTATACTTTCATTGCTCCCTCGGGAGAAATTGTCTTGCATTTTGAAAATTGCCACCTGCTCCTCCTGGTGTAGGAGATCCGTAAGTGAGTATGGTACATTTTATACATGCGGCCTCCTCATTGGCAGAATTTAGGAACTGATATGAGTATATAAATAATCTCAATAATCTTTTTTATTGTTTTAGATTCTGACAACTCAATTCATATTGGGCTCCATGACACAGATGAACAGTACAACTTCAAGTGGAGCGATGACACTCCCATTGACTTCTACTCATGGGGAAGAGGCATTATTCCAAATTATTCTTCTGATAGAGATCCTAATCTGTATGTGGACTTTGGTTGTGTGTATATTAATGTAAGCTCTAAGGAAAATGGACAAAATTAACAGGAAATTGATAGTTGACATATATTCTTTGTATTTGTAATGTCAGAACTAAGGATTTACTTTAAAATGTTTTAATTGCACTCACGGGTGTTATTACAGGGTGCGGCGCGCTCGTGGAAATCGTTTTTGTAATGGCCATAACTTCTCTGTTAAGTAAAATTATTATATAACAAGCACACTTTCTGAAAGCTCTATTAAAGGGCTATTCATTCATGGGGAGATTATAGAAATAACTCAAATATTTTAGGAGTACATACATGTTATTTGGAGTCCACCACAACTGCAGCTTTGCCATGTTGGCCCACTGCAGCATGTAGGGCATGCTAATCAAGTGCATGTTCCTTGACATAAACATCAATAAATGCAAGATTGCACAATCATAAAACATTAATGCATTCTTAAAGATTAATTTAAGACCCAAAAAGGTTGGTTGCTTCATACTATTTCTCCTCTATAGCATCAAAAGGCAGACTTTAGGCCCATGTTCTGGACCATGCAAAAGATGTTTTGTACAAAATACACCTTTGGTACTATTTTATACGTAGTTATGGTCAAATTTGGTCCTTTACCATGTAAAAGAGACTTAAAAAATTGACCACACAAAATTTCGTTATTGTATCTCTTCTTATGGTGCAGTTTTCAATGAATCATTTTGAACATACCCTTAAAAATGGCCCCAGAAATGGCCATTTTCTTGAAATTCCTAAATTGACAACTTTTTGGAAGAAAGACTGTAGCAACTTTTTAACTTAACTTTAAGTATAAATATTGACATTCCAGCTTTGCAACACTTTTACTCTGGCTATTAAAACATAGTTTTCACTTACTCTGTTCAAAATATGAGCCTAGAGGGCTCATTAACTGGCATCCCTTAAGCTATATTTTTGCATGCATTTAATGATGAAATGGCTGGAACAAACATGACAATATATTTCTAAAATAGTTACTTGTTCCAAGAGTAAGAATAGCACCGAATTCTACATAGATTGGGCTTTAATTTGGTATATTGGGAAGCTTTGTAACTTATTATAGTCAGGAGTTAGAGCACAAGAAAGCAATTTCCACGAGCACGCCGCACCCTGTATTGCCAAACTGCTGTGAGGACTCTATCAGGGTATAATAATGTACAAGAAAAATCAATCTGACGTTGCAGATGGATTATTCCTACTTGTAATTATCAAACACAGATTACAAAAATATTACCTATGGGAACAGTCCATCTGCTATGTCAGATTGATTTTTCTTGTCCATTATTATTTCTGTTAGGCCTCTGCCAGATTGACATTTTTGTGAAACCATTTTTTTTGTTTTTTCCTCCCTCAGCCTGTCCGACTAACTGGGAGGGGAAAAAGGGCCAGCAGAAATAGGAAAAAAGGACGACAGAAAACCAAAAGAGGACAGCAGAAATGTAACAACATGCTGGCATTTTTGATGGGAAAACAACAGTCTGGGAGCGGCCTCTAGGGCTTTGTCAATAAGAAAAAAATCTCAAAATAAAATTACAATGTCCTCTTATTGACAGGGCTTTAGTTTTTTGTGCTGAGATTTGTGTTCAGTATTAGTGTATGTTAGGTAATTCCAGGACTGCTGTTAAATGGTTCCAAAAAGATAATCATTCTAATAACTGTCCTTTTTAGAGGAACGCAACCTGGATTTCAACTCATTGTAAGGTTCAAAACCCGGTATCAGTATGTCAAAAAGAAAACATAATAGGTAACTGATTAGTTAGTGTATCAAATGCAGAAGTATGTACATAGAAAAACTTTCAACAGCTGATATATCATCAAAGAACATCCCTAGTATGTGGCTCAATAGCAACCGCTGCCGTGAGGATACCTCATGCACTCGTTTCCTATTGCTGGTCCTGCAGACATTGCACCTGATGGAAAAGATCCCTCTTGTTGGATTTGGAAGCTTACTTCAACACTTTTCAGAAACAGTAATGGGAAATGCCTTCCATGGTGAGAATGTGTACAATGAAAACAAGATTATTGTGGATAACAGCCAGGCTCTTGTATGCATGCTCTTTGAACAGCTAACAAAGCTGACCCATGATCTGCTTGGAGCTACCAACTTAAGTGTACCATTGAATGAGCTGCCAGTTATATTTGATACACCCAACAGAAATGCTAGAGAAGGTTACCTACTCACTGAGAGAGAAAAGGTCTCTAAGAAGATTGCATATTCTTTTCTATATCCATGGATGCAGAAAAACTTTCCTTCAACCCAGGAATTACTTGGATCCTTTTACCACCTGAAGAATGAAACCAATCTTATTTATATGGAAGCAATTAGGTCAACTGGAATTCATGATTTATACAATGAATACAATCAGTATTTGAGTTCTCTAAATGTCTACAATTCTACTTTTCTTGTTGATATGAATGTCAACCTGGGTCTAGATGTTGTTAAGGAAGTGGATGCTTTCAACTGGTTTGGAAGAATATTTGAGAGCCACATAAGACAAGTGATGATTGTCATGAGGTTCTCCAGAGTGATTGCAAATCCTGAGGTTTCCAATTGGCATTTGTTTAAGAAACTGATTGGCCCACAATTGGTCATGAACAAAGAAAATGATACAAACCACTTGAAAGACTTTCACTACATCAAAACTGTTAACAATGAATGGCAATCTACTGAACATATTGAAGAAATGGCAATGAATATCAATATTGACATGCCAGGTCCCCTGACAAGAGACTTGCAACGTTTGAATATGATAAAATGGTGCCATCTACCAGGATCAAATGACAGTGACTGCTCTGAACAGTTTCATCATACTGTAACAAACCTTGGGGTGTGCAGCATCTTTAATGGGTTAAACATTCTTGATATATTCAGAAGTACTCCATATTTGACCACATTTGAGTCAACTCATAATGTCATCCCTGTTGGAAGTGGTTTGAGACTTCC
>LR141919.1:0-11462 GCA_900659605.1 Tisbe holothuriae | reverse complement strand
TCGAACCTGCGACCTTAAGCATCACTCCGTAAAAACGGCGAGCAGTTTATCCACTGAGCTACTGGCTTTCGCCTCCGAGCATGTTATCTTCAGTGAAAAGTTAATGCTTCCCACTCTGGAGGAAAATTATGTACGAAGCTAGAGCTAAATATTCTAGAGCATGTTCTACTATCACTTCTTCTCCCCAGTTTTTAATTTTATCCCACCCGAAGCGCGTCAGAAGCTCTTCTTTGCCGGAAGGGAGAAAGAAAGAAATCTCTTCCTTCAGTCGTTTTCTTCTTCTCCCCTCCTCAAAATTCGTCAGCAATATTTCACAAAAGGCCGCCGACTCCAAGAAGAAACTGGGGCAAAAATAGATGATGTTGATGGACGCCGAGTTCTTTTCGTGAGGCCCTCGCCGTTGTTGTCGCTCGGCTCAAATATTTTCCAACAACAACAACAGCATCTCTTATCGATCGATAGATTGCACGTTGCTTGTTCACACCCTCATGTGGAGATGGAGGAAATAAATTTCGTCGCGAGAGGTAATCTGACACGAGAAAGGGTGAATGTATTTCATGTAGAAAGGGGTTTCCCCCGACCCATTAAAGCCTCCTAACGACTGTAAGTTCAACATTCCACAACCTGCCTCTTTCTCGTCCATCCGTCGCATCATTCTACAAGTTGAAAGCAGGGAAACACAAAGTGAAATTGAGCAGCGGCTGTGGATGCTAATTAAGCCGTTTGGGAGTGACTGACTGACGCATGCAGTATAAAAGAAGTAAAAGAAGCTTCTTCCTTGTCATGTTAATGGGGATGAAGAAGAAGCGCGAGTCTGAGACGACAAAGTTCGTTCTTTAAATTACCCCGGATTAGCCGCTTCTACTTCTACTTCTACGAGGGATGATCAGCTTTCAGGCGTGACCGCAGCAGCAGCCGAAAGCCGAAATTCCTCCTTCCACTTTATGACGTGACTCTTAAATGGCTTCATTACAGAGGAAGACCCAAAAGATACGCGACGCCGTTGTCAGACCCTAAAAAGAAGAAGCTTATCTTTTTGATTTTCCTGGAAACGAGCTTCGTTTGCATGAATATATTTGGTCAATTATGCGTTATCGGGTTGGACTAGACATGAAAGATGCGTGCTTTGGGTTAAATTAGAAAGCTTATAACTTTTTATCTATATTCTACCAAACAGTGTTCCACTTTTAAGTAAATAAAGTCCGTCTTCATATGTTTGAATGTTTGATTTATCCGTAAGAGCTGTGCAAAGTTTTTCTTTCGGAATGTGTTGTCAATTTGCCATCCATGTTTGCACAATCACTTCTTTTCTTTCTTTGTCAAGTCTGCAAAGAAGATTCAAAAAAATATATTCCAGGGCAGGCCATTAATTTTAAACGTCTAATTCATTCACACGCATATCTTGCCATCGAATTCAGATTAACATATCAAAAGAGTGTTTTATCCAAAAGATGTTGATACAGCAAATAAGCGGCAGTCATTTTTCAAGTCTTTTTATGCTGCTGCAAAGACGTCCAAAGATGACATTGATTGAAAAGTCAAAAACGGAGGAATTCCGACTTGAGTCAATGCGGCCGTTTTGACTTTTCATATCTACACTCACAAAGCTGTTCTCACTCGACAGAAAATGCATTTAAAGACGTTCATAATAATATGCCCGTGTTTTGTTCTGATGAAGGCTGTAAAAGATGCGTGCAATTGGGGAGGAGAAGGAATTTCACAAGCTGAGCTGAGACGGCCTTGGGAGATGATGGGCTCAAAAGATCTCGGCGGAGGTCTCGAAAGGTCGATCAGGAACAGGAAGGAGAGAGACAAGTTAGCAACAAACGGGAATATAGTAAACAGTTTGCTGATAATATATTAATTAAGTGTGTTAAATTACGCTAATATATTTAGGTCTCGATCTCAGGTCTCAATGCAGTCAAACAAGAGCCTTTAAAGTTAAGTATTAGTGGCTGTGAGGATGTTATTTTCTCCAATATAGTTTTGTGGATTTTGCTGACACAATTTGAGACATCTAAATGTGACAGTTTAATGTGAAATTCCGCTACTCTTGTTTCTCAAACAAAAAGAGCCGACAAAGTTCATGTCAAATAAACGTTACTGTTATTTTTATGTGCTTAAGTCTCAATCGCATTGAAAAGCTTCTCCTTTCTCTCACCAGAGTACATAACTAAGTTCTCGTTTGTGGCCTTGCACGCCACCTATCGGACAAGTCCAACATTAACGCTGTCTGACATCCTGGCCCAAATTTGCACACACCGAGGATGCGGAAGAGCGAGAAATAGGAGAACTAGAGGTGAAATTCCAAAACAAGATTAGGAGTTGTGTACTTTGCCTTCTTTTGCGCAGTTGTCAGATCCTGGCCGGCAACAGATTTATTGCCGCTCCCAAATACGTTTTCTTATTTACCCTTTTCAGGTGTGTCAAATTGAATGTGTGCTTCACAGCTGTTCAACATGCAAAGAAGTTGAAGTTGTTGCAGCATTGACGCATATTCTAAAGCAGCGATGTATTCCACTTCGATACGCCAATTATAGCCCGCCTGACAACTCATGATTTGTGGGCAGGAGCTGTTCTGTGCATTTGCAAAAGTCGTGCCTTTGAATATTTGCTGCGCAAAACAATTTTTAACCGGAGATAATTGAGGTTTAAATTGGAAGGTGACGACGAGTTGTGGCTAATTGCGCGTGTTATGACTTTTAAAGGATAAATTAGTTAATTTCTTTCTTTTTAAGACCTCCCGCATCGTTATAATGCATTACATACTCTCCAATAGAATTCATTGATAAACTGTTTAATCCATATCCTCTAGAGTATTCTCATTCAAACGCTTCTTTTATTCTCGTAGTACTAGCAACACTACTATGACTGTGTAAATATTACAACAGTTGTTTTTTCTTCAAGCAGAACTTTTCATACTCCCCCAAGAGAGTGAATAAAAGAGAGAGAGACTGAAAGGCTTCCTTTGATTTTCCCAGCAGCTATAGAGAGAAGGAGGAGGAGGAAACCCTTTGAAAATAAGTCCACGATCTATTCAAAAACAAGGAAAAGGGGAGCCTTCAATGGTAGTCGTACAACATATCTGTATTCCCGGACTATACGAGGAAGTGTCTCGACTGTTTAGTATTCTGACCGAGTCGAATACATTTCCAAATGGACGCTCTATTGGTCACCCATGTCCCGATCAAGCACCCTGTGGCCATGTATGGACTAATTTCGGTCTGAATGGAAGCAAGGAAGAAGGGGTGCGTTAATGCAAAGATTTCCCCCGTGGCGGCGTGAATGAACGCCAATGAAGAATTAACGGATCTTAGGGGGATCAATGGGATGAATGCAGTAGGGTGGCTAATGGAGGGTGGAAGAAGGCTGTATAATTCTGCTGGTACAAGTACAACACCGTCCAAGAAAGGTGACTTTAAAAGCCACGTCAATTTGTCAGGATTGAAGGATGGGTTTCGATCCAGCGACCATTTGTCAGTGGAGGTCAGTGTTGGATCCTAAGAGGGGAAATGATGAAAAACAATACTCGCGGATGATCCACTGTCGGAAGATGATGGTATCAGGTATCATGGCGCACTCGAGTGGAATGGATGCTGCCGACATGCTATCATAATGATACGTACAAGAGAACACTTGTAGGATATACATTACTCTCACAAATGCACCTGCCCAAAGAAACTTCTTTCCTCCCAAGGGAAGACAATAGTTTTTAAATTCCTTTTTAAAACCCTGCTGCTGTCTTTTTTTCTTTTCTCCCCTCAACCCATCGATCGTTTCTGTCCAGCGAGCTGTCCTCAAAAGTCAAGAGCGAAAGTTTTAACTAGACCCTTAAGACTCTTTTTCCCTCTTTTCATTCTTTGAGATATTGAGAATTTTGTTCCTGGCAAGGGAGATGAACATTGGGAATCTGTGAGCCATGAACGCTTGTTTTGCGGTCGAAAACAGTTCTTGAGAGGGGGGAATTTGGGGAGAGGAGGGTAGGAGATGTAATAAAGTTTTATGTATCATTTGCTAGTCAGTGGATATTAACTGATTATACTTTTATAAGGAGTTCCTTGTTAAGTAAGATATGGACATAGGGTCTTGCTTTGCATTGAATATCACAATAAAGTGCCATCTAGAGTAGAAGCGGTTTGCGTCGCAGTTTTCTACCCGGTTTTATTACATTTTCCATCACCACCATCGCTGCTGACGTATCAGAAACAACGCATATAATACTAGGACTGACTACAGACTGTCCTAGCAGCTCTTTAGTTCGAAAGCCGGGCTAGAAGGCTTTCGAGAGTGAAGCCAAGCATGGCAAACGCAACCTACCCCCGTTGGGGATACTTTTTCAGAGAAGATGGGGGACGACGACCGATATAGAGGCATATTTAGTAGCATGATACCATCTGGATGCTCACAACTTAATATGACTGTAAAGGGGAAGGAGAGACGGTTTTAGAGCTGGTTATATAACGGGAAGAAGCCTTTCTGACTAAATTGTCTCTATGGACTGAAACTATTGCGTAAAATGCTAAGTAGGAACGATGGAATCCCGAGGGAATGCAGAGATGAGAGAGAAAGGGACGGGAGAATATTTAAGGAGAATTGAAATAGTATAAAGTGAATTCGACATATTATTTGAGCAATAAGTTTGTTTATGAATGTTACGGTCTTAGTCAGTTATTAAATAATTGGTCGGGAAATTGGAATATTGCTAGTGAAATTATTTTATTCCTTTCCGCTTCCAGAAGAGTCTCATTTGAATACTTCCTATAACTGAGTCTGGAAATCAGACAAAGAATAAAAAGACTCCCCGGAAGCTTGGTTCTAAAAATGGAGAAAAGTCATAATTGAATTTTCTCAGACTAAAATTGCGAGAGACTCTTACGGAACATTTAAGAAAAAGGCTCAAAAGCTCAATTCTTATTTTCTTGCCTCTATCTTGATCCTCTTTTTGTGAAAATAACTTGTGGCTGCAAAAGGATTTTACCCTCAACTCTCCAATAGTGAAAGGATGAGCTTAAGCTCTTACAAAAAGTTAGGAGGAAAAAGTTGATATTTTATTGTATTGTGTGTAGTGCCACTCGAGCAGATACTTGTCAGTACAGTACAAAGCTTCGGTAAAAAGTGCATGCGTATCTGAGAGAGTAAAATCAATCATTCCTATCGATATCTAGTGAGAGTTATCTTGACTTTCCCACCTCTTCCATCTCCATTTACATCTCTCTCTCTCTCTCTCTCTCTCTCTCTCTATGTACTCTCTCTCCCTCTTGCAGTTTAGATAAGAGATAGAAGGCATCCATGAAATATACATTTTACTACCAGCAGCTGTCCCTATCAATACTCTGCCGTAGTAAACTTTCTCCCTTGGCATATCAGGTGTTTGTGTGCCAAGGCTTTTGTCTTGAGCATATTGTGATGTTGCCAATACATGCATGTATAGTAACAGAAAACAGAGGATTCTTTTTAGACTTTGGAAAAAGAAACCTGTGAAAAGAAGCAGCAGACTGAAAGTTTTCCCCCCGTTGCCAGAGAAGAAATCCCAGGGGAGTTTCAAGAAGGGAAACTTGAAAAGGTAGCTGAGCATTCTTTCTTGGTTAAGACGACTCCCTTCTAACATGTTGTGATTGCGCCTGATGATGGAAAGCAGCACGAAGTAATAATAACAGCCATAATGGCATTACCCGCTGCTGTCATTTGCGGTTTTCAATCAAGCATAATTTCTGTGGCATGTTCCAACATGTTGTTTTGTTTCTTCGGCCTTTTTGCACTTGCAGAATATCTCGGAAATGTGTCAGCATTTTCTCTCTTCCCCCACATTCTGAGAAAGACGAGATGGGTGTGAAGATGAAGGGATGACACTTTATATAACACTGACTATATTAGAGTGAAGATACACATTTATAATAAGAAAAGCTTGATATTTTATGTCATCCCTGATATATAAAGATGCAGAAAAGGGGGCAGTTCATCTGACAGCCACCAGAAAGGCCAAATGCATAACAACATGTTCTACTATTTGATTAAGCCGGTTCTTTTTCTTCTTCAGAGGGGTGACGTGAGGGTAGCTTATATTTGACCAGATGCTGCGCTAACAAGATTTGTAGCAATTGTTCTCTTTGTAATTTTCCCTCTTCCTCATTGTTCTTGAAAAATACAGACACACAAGTTTTAAGAGGGCGATGTAAAATAAAAGCTGGGTCTGTTGTGTATCTGCAAGGGACACACAAGTTGCTTGCTTTGCTACAGTTGCATGGTGATGGCTATCTCACGGCTATAAACGCTACTGCTCGATCTAGCTCTGACTCACTCTTATCCACAACTACAACAACACAGCTGTTATTGTCTTATTTCTCTTTTTGCCCACTATTCCATTGTAGTAGTAATAGTAGCAGCAGCAGCCTCCGTCAAATGGAGGCGGAATAAAAGCTAAAAGCTGCTTCCTCCTTCTTCTCTTTATTCTGTTCCCCTGCATGAGCTCAAATGAGGAGATTGAAGGGAGAAGGAAGAAGTTTGCAGAAGGGGGAGAAAGAAGAAAGAAGAAGATCTGGAATTATAACCAGTGCAAAGCATGATAATATTGGCAGTAATGTTAACAGTGGCTTCCAAATTCCACTAATTTGCTCTCAAACTTTGTCATCCTTCAGTTTCATAAAGCATAACTTTTCAGGATACACCACATCCCTCTGAAATTCAACTTTATCTGTGGTGAGGGCACGACGTCTCGTAAAGCAGAATAAAGGGTAGCAGCAGCTTCAGCATCAGAATGCGCTAAATATATCATCATCTAAACATTTTGCTAAATGAAAAACAACGAAGACTCTTTCAATGCCGAGAATGGATTTTGTTCGATCCTCGTTAATCATTTTGGACTCTGTGACGAATGATGAATGGAAATAAATGGCTAAATTTTGCATATTCGGCCGGTCAATTCCTCAAAAGGCATTTTTATTCACTTAAAGTCACGACGATGAACAAGATGTATCATCAAATGCAATTATCGTGAGCTGCAGACAGATTCTTGGCATTAGACTGGGGCTTAAATTTGAACTTTTGTACCTTTTAGCATGTCATCTGTTAAAAGAACACGCCCTAAAAGTGTGTACATTGCGAATTTGATGAAACCATACCGCACATTGCGTGGGTGAATGAAAACAGAAGTGTGAACCATTTAATAATATCTCGGCTTTATTTATCACTGCCTTGATAACTGGTAGTAGCATAACATTTCCCCCTCACACATTCCAGAATATATTTTGGCAATCTCGAATTTCCAAAGAAGAGCCTCGGGGTTAACAAATCTTCTTCATCTCATCTAGCTTCTTTCTTGATATTATTGACCCCCTGCAAAGGAGCAATGGGAGACCGGAGACAACAAAAAAGATGATAATGCAATGGAGATTAAATGCATAGCGCATCCATCATATTGGTAGCCATAGGTTTATTATGAGAGTAAGATATCAATGGAAGCAACAGGATTTCATGAAAAACTTCCAGCTATAAGAACCCCATTTTCACAATTTTATAAAGATGAAACTTTCCTTCTTCTTTATATATTCGCAAATGTACCGTTGGCATGAAAATTCCGGCTAAGAAGCCTTCTTTCTTTCTTTTTTGCAATCCATTTAGGAAAAATAGCCTCAAATGTACACGACAGGGAATTCCAGAGTAAGAGTTTTGAATGCACGACTCAAAAATGTCAGTCAAAGTTTTCCTTTTGCTTAAAATATTCGACATTGGTCATGTTTCCTGCCAAGTGACTGGCAATGTCCACTCAACAGAGCCCCGCCAAATATGCATTATCATGTCTGTCCGCCATTCTGGCTACCATTCTGCAACACCATTATTACCGAGGAAAGGAGTCCTTAAAAGTGCAAGAAGACTTCTTCGTTAGTTGTTTTCATGGGGTGGGGTGATTAGGCGACAAAATCGTGACACAAAGTTACAACAAGTTCTTCGGTGTCACTCTCGACGACTCTGTTGGTGCAGAAATATAATAACAGCAGGATTCGTGCGCTATTAAACAACTTTTTGCGAGAAAAGAAAAGGAAAATCAGGAGAAAGAATAAGTACAGGAAAGAGCCTTTACTTTAGAAGGAACTTTCTTATAATAAACAACACATAAGGCTAGAATTTATTCGACAAATAATAATTTTCTTGCTCTCTGGCGTCCCTGAAATCTCGGCCTCCTACTGTGCTCAATAATTTTCTACCATTAGTATTTCTTTCTTCTTTCCTTAGCACGAGTCATAAGGAAAACATGGCTGACTTGCAGAGCTTACAACGAGGCTATAATTTACATTCAATTGCTGTGAGAGAACACAAAGACGGAAAACGGCCTCATTTAACCCCTATATACTGGCTTATTTAAAACGAACAACATAGTTTTTAAAGAATTAAATGCTGCCAATTTTAGCCTCCCCCACAAATCTTGATGAGCGGCCAATTATGTTGATGATGATCATATGTCTCAATTTGCCTTCTTCTTTCTTTTGGAGATTTAAAATTGGCTGCCGCTCATTTATTCTTCTCTCCAGATTGAAATTGTAAACCCCTGCAGCAGCAGCATCAAGCATCAAATTCGGTTCATCTCCGTGATGCATCTTTGATTCTCCTCCACAAAGAAAAAAGTTGGCCTCACAATAAATGTACCTTAGCCACAGACGAGACGACGAGACGAGAAGAAATATAAACGAAGAAGGGTTGCCATTATCAAAACATTCTTTACTCAGACATATCAGTATAAATTTTGCTTTGATTACTGCACTAGCAGGTCCGATATGATTTAGTATGCCGCGGCTCCCCAACTTTTTCCTTATCTTACCTTAATTTAGGGGATAAAAAGAGACTAAACAAACCCCAATCTATAAGCAGTATGTCTGAGAAATGAATCACTCCTCATACTCAAACTTCTTCAGATTTTCTCATGCTGATCAACTTTCCTAAAAGAGACTTCGTGATTTTATTTCTCCATCATCGTGATCATCTATTTGAGCAATTTAAATTCTCTTCATGTAGGAATTACAACTTGAGGAACGTCGTCATAGACTTCTTAACGAATTACAAGATGTAGATTTATTCAAATTCGCTCAGACAACTCTTCCATCAGAAATATGCTAAATACCGAATAATTTGTTGGGTTTAAGAGTTTACATGTGGCATTCGCTCATGTCATCTTTAATGCCGACATTTTTATCAACAGCTCGTAAAGTATTTTCTCTATTGCTTGTTGTCTATTTAAGGTCTGCTGAAGACAGCAATTTTGTCTGGTATAAAAAAGACATTTTTTCATTATTGAACTTGAATGTTGTGTCGCCGTCGCATAAAAAAGCCAATATTTGCACGAACAAAAACTCCTCTTCAAAATGGGCGCGAGCAGCAGAAGTTCAAACACACACGTAGTCGACGACGAGATATAACGCGGAAATTACATTGCAAACATTATAAAGAGGCACAAAGGAGCAGGTTTTAATTTAATTCACAATATAGTCGCATACACGGTGCCATAAGGTGGCATAAGAATGTTTTCCTTGTCGCAGTTCAAATAATTACACAGTCTTCTTTCAAAAACTGGTTTCCTTCAATGACACTCGAGAATTCACAAATTTTATTCATTGTGAATCATCGGCACGACTGAATTATTATTGTAATTATTATTTATTTTAGTTTCGGGGACGTCAAGTGGAACGACATCAAACAAGAGGGGGAGAGAGAGAGACCGTCGCACAATTGCTACAATGGGATGATGTGCCAATAAAAATATATACTTGAGGCCCATCCAGCTCGAATAGCGTCTACTGTGTGTACAGTTTATTGTTGTTGCCGTTTGGAGGATGATAAAAGAGAAATTCACTTTTGGGCGGAGGAGAGACAAAAAGAACGAAAGATTGCTATCAGAAAATCAGAGGAAAAAGGTGGTTTGCCATAAATAGAAAAATGCCATTGAGCTGTATACAGCAGGGTTGACACTTTACTCGTATTCCTGGCATGGTATTTAACATTTTTGTGGCTTCTGGCATCCTTTGCCTAGTAGTCATCCCGGAGGAGAGTCGAGTCTGGCTTCGAGATTGAAATCAATGTGCGTCCAAATATGGACATGACAGCGCAAGTGAATGGTTACTTTCAACCTTTTGTATATTGCTCGTAGGCACTACTACTACTTGTTCGCCTCACATGCACGATGTACACAAATGCATTTTACCATTCTGAATGCGACATTATCATGACCTATCATGCGACATAATCTAAATAAGGCGTTGTCTCCTATCTTTCAGGCCTCATGGGTAAAGAATAATTTCCAGAATCCTCTTTAACTTTCTTCTTCACGGTGTTATCACCTCATAATGACATCTCTGTGACATGACGCAATGGATAAAAATACTCTTAAAAGACGACATTTAGTTCTAAATGCTGAAGCAATTGTCAACGTTTTGTAACACTTCTCTCTGTTATTCTTGCAGGATTTGTGAATAGAGAACGTTTACATTTGGGTTAAACAACTTTTTCCGTAGCCTCAATTTCTTTGCACCCCTCGTACGTTTTCTCCCCACACTAGAAGAAGGTCATCCAATCTCAGATGCGAAAATTTGCGGGGAGCATTTTTGGACACTAAAATGGCCTTAAAATGCTCTCCCCTGGGAGACAATATTGCAAAGTTTGTCAGGAAAGGACAGGGAAAATATTGGGTAGATAACAGCAGTTTGCTGATTTTTTAATTTACTCTCCAAATTAAGTTTCCGCAATCTAGAGACAAGAACCTTAAAGGGGCAAAAACTAAGAAAGAATTTGCGCTTAAAGATCTTTCGAAATATGGCAGTTTCTGTTTCCCTAATTTTGAAAAAGAAGGCGCAAAAAGTATGTAAACTAAAAGATTTCAGAAGGTGCTGAAAGTCTCGTACGTAAATACGTATGTTGCCAGCGTCTGTTTATATGTTTGTTTTTACAATCCTGAAGAACGACTTCAAACGAATTAGGGTTTCCACCGCTTCACGGATGCTTTGTTAGACTCGAATTTCAACTAATTGACTCTTTTGTCCTTCTTTGACCCTTCCTGCCCCTCCCTCAGGGATGCCACTAAACGATCTTAAAAGCTTCCCTCTAATTGCATCTCTGATCATCATGATCTGTCCTGGGAAACGACATGTTGTCCCAAGCAATCTTCTTGTCCAGTTCTGGTGAAATTCGGTCTCTACGGACGATCGGAGACGGGGAAATAAAACAGGCGATGGAATATGAACAAGTCTCCTTATATTTGTGTCCATGTAACTTTCTCCCCAGTCTTCTGCGCCCTGCCGCAACTGTTTTGTGTCCTTTGAAAATTGTCTGTGGCAAAATGAAAGTTGACATCAAAGGGATTAAACTCTCTCTCTCTCTCTCTCTCTCACTCTCTATCTCTCTCTCTCGCCTCTCTATATACTATAATTGTATGAAAAATCATTAGCCAACGCACCGTTTTGAACAGGAAAACACACAAA
>LR141918.1:0-11473 GCA_900659605.1 Tisbe holothuriae | reverse complement strand
ACAATTACTCACAGTTCAAATAATATTCATCAAATTTATATACTTTATTTAGTGCAATTAATGCAATAAGTAGCCATTTCAAATTTTGTGCTATTAAATACACTTAAAATGATTAGTTTTTAAATTAGATTTTGCAGTACAAGTTTCTAACTCGTCTTTAAAGTTTAAAGGTTTCTCATTCTTTCATATTTTCCCGCCTCTTTCTGAACGTCATCATTAAGACGTAATATTTAAGAGCACAATCTAATAGTACCAATGCATATTGCTTCTATTAGTAATTAGTGTTAAAAGGAGTTAACTTGCGTATATGGCTCAGCAGCTGTTAAAAAATTTCGTCCAAAACATGATTTAATAAGTACGAGTAAATAGCATTCACATGATTCATCCCGTACATGGATTATCTTCCTGGACCCTTAATGCATTCATTTTTCTTCTTTAGGAGCCTCCCAGACAGGCATTTCCCATCTTTTTTCGCGTTTCTGCCGTCTTTTTTCCCTGGGACTTAGATTATTTTTTTCTTGCCTGGCTAGCTGGTGAGTGAGTGCAAAAAGTGAAATTATTTTAAGTCCCAAAAAATGCTTGGCAGAAATAATAAAAAAAAGATGGCAGAAACAGCAAAAAAAGACGGGAAAAATGCCTGTCTGACGATTCATCCATCTTGGAAGAAGAATTAATGGAACTCGGATATTAAGATCAAACGAAAGAAGAATGCACGGCGGTTGCTCAAAGAGGATATGGGTTACGATATGTGAAACATGTAAAGAATGAAGTTTTTATCTCTAGCTCTTATTCATAATAGTAAAGGCAGGGAAGTGTACTTTCCCACATTAAAACCATGTCAAAAAGCTCATTGTCATATTTTGGCAGTCTTAATTTTGCTTTGTGCTATGAGTGGGAAAATTTGTACATTACTACGGAGTAGTCAATTAACGTCCCCCTCGTAGACTTTGTGTAATAGTTATAATGTTATAACTCTGTTTGTCGGCATTTCTAGCTATTTAAAAGAGAAAAAAATCTTTAATTTTTCAAGGGTATATGAAAGAGAATGAAATAAAATGTACAAAAGATATTTGTTTTATTTTCATATTGGCGTACATTTATTAATTTTGCCGTGTCGTTGTTAACAGGGCAAATATATTATTTGTTTATATATCTTAAAGCGTAACTTTGCCCCTTGTGTCTTGCATATGGGTGCACCCATATTGCAGTTGGGCCTATTAAGATAACATGTTATGATCTCACGGTATATAAATTAATTAACGCATATACTGAATCCTTTAAAGTCAACAAGAGTCAAGTATGGCTTTCCTTTATCCGTTGTCTCACAAGTTCATTCCTTATAACACAAGCCTTTACTGCGTACATTTTTGAGCTTTTGTCTCTCTCTCCCCGTAGAAAGCTTAATGAATTATTCACAAGCCCCAAAATGGCCAAGCTCGGCAATACCTGCTCAACTGTATCAGTAAATACAGATCCAAAGTGGGCCTTTTCACTCTGAGAAAGTCTCGTAGTTATGCTCGAATGTGCCTCTCTAACTTCGATTTTGGGCCGTTTAAAAAACGTCTATTCGCCATGTTGAGTTACTCTAATTGGTTGAGATTTGGAGCTGTGACCAAGAATAGAGAGATTTTATTGGGAAAAAGCATCCTTATTGGAGTGTTGGTTCTTCTTTTGATTTGTGGTGGGCCTGTATGTGCTAAAAATGTAGTGGAAGAAGACTATCTTGCAGGTATATTCACGAAATTGTCCATAAATTATATATACGGAAGTTTATAACAACAAATTGTAATAGTATTGCAAAACTGTGCATTTGTAGCTGAAAAAATACGCAATTTTGTAACATTTGGAACACGGTTGAGTATTTTTTAAATGATGTTTGTAATTGCACTTTATACTCGAACATTTTAAGTCTCAAGTACATTACCGATTAAAAATGTAACCCGAAGAATTGTGACTGGCAGGTATGCACATCCTGTTGACAACAGTACCATTTTCCAGGTCAATTCTCCTCTTCCACCCCATCCGATTCTTCTTCTTCCATCCCGACAACCAACCTCACCATCATCAACGGGACCTTGACCACGGCGCCGCCAATCCTCATCAACGACGACAAGGACAACAACAAGAACGGCAGCTGCACCAGGTGCTCGGTCTGGAACGGGGACGACTGCGCTGTGGAGGAGCCCTGCGTATTCTGTAACGAGACGGTGTATTGCGACCCGCCAAGGTAAGGCAATATATACCGCTTAAATGACTATACTGTTGGATAATACTAATACGGATGGTTGAACTGTTTCAGGTACTGCGGTCACGACAACATCTGCACCAACCACCGCCTCTCCTCCGGCCGCCGCCCCGATCCCCTCGGCAAGATAATCGCGCTCATCCTGCTCACCATCTTCCTGCTCAGCCTGCTCACCCTCTGCCTCCGCGTCTGGGCGGCGTCCTGCTCAGGGTCACGAAAGTGCTGCATCGTCCAGTGCGCGGTCTCTGTCCAGTGCTGCTGCCATTGGAAGAGTGGCCGGTTGAGAATACTTCCAACAGAGCCGGAGACGGGGCGGACTGCAGCTGAGGCAGCTGGACGCCGGGCAGGACGAGAGAGCCTCTACCCACCGCCACCACCTGCGTATATAGAGCTGTTCCCAGTTGGGGAGACCGCCCCGAGACCGCCGTCAAACACTGTCCCTCAGCAGCCGCTTAACCCGGACGCCCTGAGCACCCTTGAGATCCTGCCTGATGAGACCTCGACTCCGGATGTGCTTGATCCGACGAGTGCAGCAGCGTTTAACTTTGATGATGTTGATGAGGGGAGTGAGAGTGTGGTGCAGGTAGATCAGGCTCAGCCGCAGAGGCAGGCCGTGGCCAGTAGGGTCACAGGGTGGTTCAGCTTATCGAGGAGGAATAGTGGGAATAATAACTTGGCTGAGAGCGCAACGTCCACAACAACAGCGCCATGGACCTCCCGGCAATCCCGCTATCTTCCTCCCAGAACCCCGGAAGCAGCAACAACGCCAATACCAACACCAACACCTTCGGCAACAGCTTCAGCCAGAGTTTCGGCGCTTCGTTCAGCAAGCGGCAGAGCAACAAGAAGGTCCGACACCGGACGTACGCTATCCACGACAGTGGCGACGATGACGACGACGACGACGCCGACAGCGCCAGGAAGCCGTCCAACTTCAACTTTAGTAGCAGTGCCTACGAGCCAGGGAGGAGAGGTAGTTAATTATCTCATTATATGATCAAATGGCTCAATAAATGTCTTAATTAGGTCGCAGAGACTCCCAGCCGAGCGCGGCCTGGGAGCCGGGGCGGAAACACAACGACCGGGCTGAGACGGCCAACCAGCAGCGGCCGCCAACGGCAGCGCCAAGCATATCGGTCACTCAGGTATTGATTTTTGTCTAACCACAACGACATTTTATTAATTTATTTTTGCCTTAATGTTTACATCAGGCTACCCCGCCGCCCCGAGGCCTCCGAGGGCGACCAAAACGATTCGGACCTCCAGCGAGAAGTGTCACCCAAACCATCATCCAGGTAAATGAACAGAGAACGTATTTGACAGACTGATGTCCTAATTACTGATTACATTAGGCCGCATACGACATCCCTGACGAGGAGGGCGGCTCCGGGCTCAGCGATGACGAGGACGACTGGGACCTGGGAGACGAGGAGACCGACGACGACATAAACATTGAGCACTACTCGGATGACGACAACTTTGAGGAGACCATTCCGCCAGATGACTTCATGGTAAGTCTTAAGTAAATATAAAACATTTTACTTCATAAGATGCTTTTAGGATAAAACCGGCTTCACAAGCCTCTCGTCAAGCGATGATGACAGCGAGCCACGCCCCCCACACGATGCCCTGTCCACATGGACAAGCCCCAGCGGGGCCGCAGCCGGGGCTAGACCACACAGCGCGGACGGACGCCGTCACAAACACCCAGACGAGCCCACAATGAAGCAATTCAGTCAGAGCAAATCAAATTATCCCAAACTTTGCTGCAAGCGAAAATCCGTCAACAAGGTCTGCCAAGCTGTCACGCTCATATCCCTCGGCCTGGCTGTCATATCCGCAATGTACTTTGCAGTCATCACGCTCAGCATTACAGACCCCACTGATCTCATACTGCAGACGCATAATTGTACGTCATTGGTCGACTGTCAGAACACTGGGGACGTGCTAACCGACCCAATCATTGGCAAGCAGTGCCTGCATGACTTCTGCTCACTTAACTGCTCAGCCCAGTTACAGTTCAGTGCATATGCTAGACTCGAGACTGAAGACCGCATTGGCAAATGCACGGCTAATGACGATGTTTGTATTATGAACAGTGGTTGTGGAAGCAAGTATTTTGCGTATCGGAAGGGTGTTGAGCGGTCGAGGAAGGTTGTTCAAGTGGCATCCCTGGGAGTGCTCGTGTTCTCCATGATGGTGTGTCTAGGGACTGTGATAGTCCGGCCATGTTTGAAACGGTGTTGTGGCTCGTGTTGTTTTGATGCTGGAAATGCGGTTGGTGATAGGGAAGATGCTCAGGAGAGTGATGCTAGCTGATAAAACATAAACAAATTAACATTGTATCATACTGAATATGAGATATAATGAATATTTATATTCGAATAGGACTGGTGCATAACTTATAAGTGAATTTTACGTGGCTCGTATAAAAGAGACTTATAAAGACTTTAATGCCAGAAAAGGATACAATCATACTTAAAATATAGCAAAATTAACATAATTTATGTGAAATTAATATATAACATTATATTGCTACCTGGGAAATGTGCCAGTGTGCATTAAAAATCTACAAAATAAAACAATATATAGGAATTTACTCGCAGTTTTAAATCATTAATAGCTGTATACATGTAGTCTTGTTATGTTTACAGCTTGCAAAGCTAGAGGGTAGAAGTAAATGCATAATGTAATGCAATATCTATTATAACCGGACTTATGTGAACGTTGTGTCAGCAAATATGTCTGGTCATGAATATAAAAGAAATATAATATTCAATCATATCTTTCATTGTACTATGTACAATAGGCTCCTTGCACTCGGCATAGAGTTTCTGTATATAAGGCCTCACTTATAGCATAGGAACCATCCCAGGGTTCAATCTTGCAACTGCAGCATGAAGTTCTACCTTGCCCTGTCTGCTGTCCTCGCCGTCGCGGCTGCAGCCACCAAACTCACCACGGAGCCAGAGGCACTTGTAAGATCTGTAATTGTTCATTACTAGTAATGACTATACTGTAATTTGACAATAAATACTGTGAAATTATTACTTCATATAAATGCCATTACTCTCATTAGGAAGCGCCTTCCTCCCGTTGCGGCAGTCGTTACGGCGGCTACAACAACTATGGTGGTAGCTATTATGGTGGCAGCAGCGGTGGAGGGCTCAACTTGAACATCCTCTCGCAGCTGATCGGTAATGCAACTAGCTATAATATAATTTAAATTTGATCATAGGCACATCTTATTCTAATTAAGGTCTTCTTTCTGGTGCAAACAGTGCTATCAACGGAGCTGGTAACTTCCTGCAGCAGCTTCAAGGTAATTGCTGGTATTATGTATGAATGGAGTATTATGACGTTTCTCTTTTAAACATAAAAAGATCAATGTGACAACTTTTTTAGTTTGGATGTGAAGTTGAGCTTAATTTCGTTTTTTTCCAGGCATTGCTTCTCTCACCAACCTTGCTGCCGTTCCTGCGATCCCCAATGTTGCGAACATCATTGCTGCCGCCATTCAGGCTCTCATCTCCGGAGTCTTGGGAAACTTCGGATAAGGAGTTCGGATTGTTGAGAATCCTGGGATCTAATCTATAAATAATTTGATAATTAATCCGGCCAATAAAGAGTGTTAAAATCAACAATAACATGTATGTGGCATTTTATTTCTTATTGTGGATTGTGGTCTATTGATAAATAAGACTTTGTGTAATTGTATGTATGTATGTATGTATGGGTGTATGTGTATTCGTCCCATAGTGCATAATATAACAATGGTTTACTGCTTTGTTCATTCTTCTTGCAGGTGTGGTTATTGTACCACATTATAGTTCTTTCAATTAATCCAAGACATTGATATTCTTTGAGGACATTCCAATACGAGATTTTAATAGGACTTTTCCGTACAAACAGAAATGTGGACTGTTGAGAAATTTACTTGTACATGCAACATTTTTTGTTCTTATTTTAAAATGAACCAGCTTCAACCAAGGCACTTTAGAATGAACTAATGACAAAAAAAAACTGTCCGTACTACGACTAAATATTTACAATCTTAATGATATTGGTGCTGGTCCATATTTATGACCCCTTGCTATTTTAACACAATCATGTATGTCTATACACATAATATAATAATGTTTGAACTTCGAAGTACCTTTTTGGTGGCCTTTAATGTTTTATAAATGCAAGCAAGAAGAATTCCCTTCTTTATTTCATGCCGGTTTGCCGGCCATTTAAAACCGAAGAATGTAAATTATAGAAATGACTCATTGCATTGCAGCTATACAGTGAAAACTGTATACTAAATTAACTTTACAATCCTAAATCTGTTTAATGAACGTTTTCGGTCTAACTTACACGAATGAGGCAAATAAAACTAAACTAAAACTAACTTACATTCTTCACACTTTTGCAAGCACTTATCTTGGACACCGGTTCCCAATCAATAAGTATGGTACTGAATTTTTGAAAGTACGAGTAGTTACATCTTAAAATATTATTATATACCACAAGAAAATAGCTCTTTTTGATCACGTTTTTTAACTTTTCAAGTTCTTTATATTATATTAATAAAATTCAGTCAACGCATCAATAATTATTAGTCGACTTCAGTCCTTGTGGTCTGGGACCATATGCATTAAATTCAAAATTTTGAGATATATAATTTCATTACGTTTTGGGATTGATCATGCTAAAGAAGATTCCTAATATTGCAAAGTGAATAAAAGTACGGAACCGATATGAAGCGGAGCAGGATGTTTACTTTCCAATAATTCAACACTTACCACCACAAAACATTTCATGAGCGTTAACAATACATCAATTTACCGCATTTACACTTGAACTTGCTATATAAACCGAGATGTTTCAGTGTAAAGTCATCCAGTTTCTTGAGATTCGCCAACTTCAACAACAACAACCAGCTCCATTATGAAGTTCATCCTTGTTGCTCTCACTGTCCTTTTTGCAGTCACTGTGGCTGCTAAGGAGCATGTAAGTCATACTGAGGAGTAGATTTGTACATGTCATGTCTAACTTACTACATAATTTAAGTAGAATGCACCCATATTCACTCACAATGGGCTTGGCAAGAAAAAGTTATCTTTCCTTGAGAGTTCTGTCCGCAAGATGGCAGTGTAAAATGATTGGCTTAGCTTCAGCTTGAGATGGTTGACTTAGCAGACTCAGCTCTCTTTGTGAACGTTATTGCACTGCCATCTACTGGACAGAATAGTAAATACTGCGGCCTAATATTGACAGACTCATTAAGTTAACATCAGGCCCATAGTAAACTATTAAAATAATAATATAATGTTATGCAGGTCCACAGCCGTGGATGTGGCTGCTATAGTGGCTACAGCAGTGGCTACAACAACTACAACAACTACAACAACTACGTTGCCCCAACCGTTCAGAACCAAGACTTCCTGACTAACATCCTCAACTCTCTCATCAATGGATTGAATAACAACAACAACTTCTTTAACTCTCTTGGCAACCTGGGAAGCCAGCTTACCAGTAAGTAAATAGGCTAAAATGACGACCAATTGTTGAGGGCTCTACATAGAGTGGATTATTGATCATTAAAGAGCTCAAACCAGTTGTCAATTATACAGAAGCTAAGCTCCCTCTGGTGGCAAAATATATTCACAAACCATTGTTTCATTATTAAATTCTGTATTATGCTAATTTTTGTCCATATCCTTTTAGACCTTCAGAACCTCTTTGGTAACGTTAGCCAGCTGCCTCTGAACACCATCCCTGCTATTGATGACCTGGCAGCTGCCTTGGCCAACTTCTTCCAATCTCTGGCTAATAACATCAACAACCCTGTTACCCCTTGAAGGACTGGATATTTATTTGGAAACTTATATTAAATTGGCAAAAATTAATAAACTAATAATTGGAGCATTTTAATATTTGGATATTTCAGTATCTTTTGTAGTTACCAATCAGATGCAGGTTCAGAAATCTTGGTGTAATTCCTTCCTCCGTCGGTGGTTATTTAATTTCTGTGATATACATAAGTTTTTTCACAACCACATCAGCTGAAATTTCACCGCAACATGGCTTTTAAATACACGTTATATTTATTGTTCAGTAACCATCTGTAATTCATTAACTTGTGTACGAATGTAAATACAAGTTTAATAGTTAAATACGAATTAAGCATGCTAGCAAAAAATGCCACGTTCATATTTTTCATTGAATTATTTACCAACCAAATACGCTCTTCAAAGAAGTCAAAATTCAATAGGAATAGAACTAAGTTTGAATAACATTGAAAATATTTACTTATAAATGCTTTCGCCCTGTGCAATATTGATTTACGAAAGCCTACACTTGCCAAACCCGCAGTTAAGTATATTATTGGTTGCAGTTTTTGGTTAGAACGTCAAATGTCGATACAATATGCATACGTGTCACGAATATTATATATGAACTACTCGTAGAAAATGTGCCTGTGCAATCCGAATATACTTTACGGGCATGGTGAAGGAAACAGGACAACCATTAGTTTAGTACAAGCTATTAATATGAACCGGTCAAAATTATAATAATACTCTTTTTCAGATTTTTCCCCAGTCAATGCGTTGCCGGGGACTTCATTTCCTTGTGGTTCATAGTCGTTCAGCAGCAACTTATCGATGGGATTGGCTGTTTCTGTAGGATTAAAACCTATATCTAGTCTCATATAATGGTTTGTCCGCCCTTACACCCTCAAAAACTAATTAAGATATATTTTATGCTATTGGCCGGCCAAATTTACTTTTAGCAAGATCAATTAATGGGTACGAACCAAAAAATCATTTCAGTACGGAGAATGTTACTCAATCCTAAAGTACACCCTCCCCTACTAAAGGCCGCCATATTGCTCAATCTAATAATGATTTCCAATTGTGATGTCTATTCTGGCAGTTATCTGTCCACAACTAATGTCCACATCACAGAGACAGTTCCAGGTTCAATGACGGTTTCCTTGTGTGCCTTGCTATGTTACAGTGAGCGGACGGTTCCCTGTACAGGAGTGAGCCTAAATGCCAATGGTGATTGTCAGTTTACATATGCCAGAAATTTGCAAGAGACTTCTGGGTAGGGGTGTCAATATATTTCCGGAAATGAAAATTTTCGGAAACGGAAATGAGGACCTTCATTTCCGGAAATTCCGGAATTCCGCAGTACATAGGGTTTTTACTATATAAATGGGGCAAATTTCACAAAAAAAACTGCTCACACCCAGATAATTTTTTGGGAGGCCTTTCAAAGTTTTCTTATTTTTTGCCAATATTTTTTGAGTGTTCCCAAGGATGTTTAAGTTAGTAATTTAAACATCCATGATGAATGTTCCTTACTTATTATGCAAAGAGCCAATGCCATTTTGTATCCTCTCTAGCTCTGGTACATGGTATGAACTCATAAGGAAGAATGTCACAAAAACAAATGGAATAAAACCTTTTAATTGGTGCCAAAAACATTGTGGACCAATTCTGTGATTTGTTACTAATCTTGTTTTATATAACATTGTAAATAATCACAGGTGTAAGACAGACCAACTATTATAAAATAAAAAAATACTTGTATAGGCAAACTTGGGATGATGACATCAACTTTACAATTATAAGAAAACAAAATTTGGTTATCTATATGCAAGGTGTGCCTTCATATAGTCTTTTTGATCAAATTTAAGCAAATTCCTTGATTTATATAGTAAAATATTTATGTAGTATGGAATTCCGGAAATGAGAATTTCATTTCCGGAAATGGTTTGGGATCTCATGGGATTACATGGTTTGGGATTACACCTCTACTTCTGGGGATGACCCACATGGAGTAAAAGTATATTTAAGTCATGGTAAGCAGTATAATCCCTGTGTGAAGTCTTTTCAACAGTACATGACTCGTGGACGGAACCAGAGCCGAAGTTGTAAAGGTGTGTTTATTAAGCATGTGCGATATCCAAATTTGCTTAGTCGGTATTTTGTCGGTACGGTATTGTAAAATACCGACTATTAGTCGGTAATTCTCGGTATTTTTAAAATAACAAATATATATACCATTTGAAGTACGTTACTTTTAAGATGAAAAAAGTGAAAAGTGGAACAAAATTGAGAAGTTTTTAGCATCCTAGACACCGCATCTTCAATATTTGCTTTTAATCATTGAAAATAATTGTAGGATTCATGATTGGCATTTTATCGTAATGTCATTGTCCATTTTTGTGTGTAAAATACTTTTTAAAACACGTTAAAAATACCGAAAACAGGATACCGACTAGTTTACAAATACCGAGAGTTGGTACGGTATTGAAAAAATACCGACTAAAACCGCGGTATCGGTATATCGCACATGGTTAGCATATAGTGTGCAGTGA
This sequence comes from Tisbe holothuriae, assembly GCA_900659605.1. Lineage (NCBI taxonomy): Eukaryota > Metazoa > Arthropoda > Copepoda > Harpacticoida > Tisbidae > Tisbe > Tisbe holothuriae. Next base: position 854 of record LR141918.1, on the reverse strand, counting down.
ATATCCCTTTTAATGAATAATCAGAAATGCAATTGATTGAAAATTGATCTCTTTTACCCATAGAAATAAACACAGATCTTCATAAGTAATCATAGATTGGAAGCATTACTAATAACATGCCCATAAAATTGAAGCTAGTTTTTTTGAACAACATGGAGGAGGCAAAACGGGTTTTCTCTTCCTCCGCACTGCTAAGGTTCCGTGAATCAGAAATGAATGTTGCGAAATTCAAAATGGATGCCTTCAAAACCCGTTTTGCCAAAAGCAAAGAGATTGTATTACTACTATGATTGTATTAATAGTTCTATGGCCAAAGGGCACAATTCTTTAAAAAATCGGCTTCACCAGAACAGGTGGCGCTACCAGTCTATGGTTACTAATACAGGTCTGTGGAAATAAACAATGCTTTTACCCTCCAAATAGAAAGCAAGTATTCTGAATATCCTTCATTTGTAAAGTTCCTTTTTGGAGGAAAGAAAATCATCTTTTTCTGTTTTGCAAAAAGGAGAAGAAATGATTCATTTTCATGTTGACGTAATCTGAGATCTTAGTTTTTTTGCTACGTGAAGACGCGTACTACTGGCTACTGCAAAAGAATACAGTGACGTTTTCAATATAACACATTTGTAAATAAGCTAGATCCGGGTATTTTAATTTTAAATATTAATCTCCAATACGGTTATAACTTATACGGTATTGGTTAGTGAATAATATTTAATAAACATGCAACTAAGGTAAGGTAGCTAAATTGATCGCAATTCATTGAAGTATTATGCTTGACGCAAACTTACCAAGGCTAAATTGATCGAAATGTCTATTAAGAAATACTACTATGGAAGGTTAAATTGATCGAA
>LR141917.1:0-11482 GCA_900659605.1 Tisbe holothuriae | reverse complement strand
AATTTGTTTTGATATTGTGCTGTTGATGTAGCAGCCCTCCCTTCTCTGTGGCAAAATTGCATAAAAATGAGGAAAATAGTGGTTGTAATATCATTCCTGTTTGTGAATTATTGGCACTATTCTTGCCAGTTGTTGTTTGAGTTAAGAGCCTTAAAGGGGGAGAGAGAGGGGGAAATTCTCATCTTTAAGAGGGTTGGGAAGGGAAATGTTTGACTCTGCAGAATAAATTGTTAGTACAAGATGGTTTTTGAGAGTGAGATAAGATTACTACTAAGCTGTTTGTTGCCCTTAGTATTTTAATCATGGATAAGAAGAGCTTCTTCAATAATTATGGAACTGTGGAATGCTCGAATGTTATTTATTAAAGAATTAAAAGCTTGACAATTTATGAACATATAAATGGGCATTACATTGTCCATATTGTTATTAATAAACATCTGTCTGGTGTCTCTATAATGTTCCATTATTTAAAACTCACAAGAGTTGTTCTAAACTCACTTCCATATCCATATTATCTCAATTTTCCCTTTTTCTCTCACTCCTCCATCCTACACGACAAAGTTCTTGGCATCGAGTTATGATTGAGCACGCACCGAGTTATAACTCAACTTATAAGTCTATGGAGACCTGAACGCTTCTTCTACTTCAACCCTATTTTACATTCCCGCCAAAAATGACGAGCCTTCTTTTCTTGACGCTGCTACGAGAGGTGTGTGTGGCCTGTGTGCCCTACGCTTGCCTTGCACAGTGGGCTTTGTGGAAAAATGTGTTCTGTTTTACATTATTTTTACATATACTACAGTACAAAATCAAAACAGATTCCAAGAATTTACCACTTATGTAGAACATGCAATAACTCCGCTTTAGGAATTTATTTAAACATTTTACGTTATTATTGAATAGCTGATAAATCAATTAATACTTGTATTGTAACGGTTAATTACAAATAATCATGCTAAATACTCATTTAAAGATGGACTAAAAATCCTGTGATATGTTTTGATATAATTACACATGCTAAAGCAATAAATATTACCAATACCATCCCACTGTGCCATACTACGCTTTGCTGAGTACGTACTACGTATACATGCTTTGTACCGTCCCGTCGACCAAAACAACAACAAAAACAATCTCGGGGTCTTTGACTTTTGTGGAAGAAGAAGAGGAAAAACATGAAGGCAACGAACTCTTTTTTTTAACTCTTTTCACATGACAAGACATTTTCTTCGTTCTCTTTTCAAGCCCGGACAAACAGGAAATTGAAACTTAAATGGCAAATGTTATGGAGTTCAGCATTGTCTTTATATTATTATTTATAACATTTTACTGGTTATAAAACACTATTATGGAATTTGTAGTTACTATTGAGGTCAACATTAAATATTACATTTACTTGTTTGGCAATAAAAAGCAACAAATCTGCTGTTCCATTCATTTTTAACATATCTATAAGTTTCAATTGCATTTATTAAGTAGTTCATCCTAAATTTAGATTGTCTGTGTGTAATGCTTGATATGATGAACTAGTCTTGGCTTTGAAGAGATTGCTGTTTCAATCTTCTCTACAGAGACGCCCTTGATTACAGAAGTAAAAAAGGAAGAAGAAGGGTTGGAAGAAATGAAACACCTGCGTCGATTTCTAAAGAAGTAGAAATATGGCTAAATGCGTAGTTGCGAGAGGAGAAACGGCATCATAATGATATATCAGATTTGTGCCAAATAATAGTTCTTAAGGTTGCTAAGAGACCCCCCAGACTGGCAACTTTTCGCATTTCTGCCGAGGAATTTTCTGGGACTTAGAATATTTCTCATTGAAGTAAAATTATTCTACATGTAAGTCCCAGAAATTGCTTGGCAGAAATGCAAAAAAATGGCGGCAGAAATGGGAAAAATTGCTTGGCCGAAATGCGAAAATTTGCCAGTCTGGGAGGTCTCTAAAGGAATAATTTGAATATGTTATACGTTAGAGAGTTCATAATTGCTTTTCTTATATATTTTTAAAGATGTTTAAGGTTTCCTACAGCGTGCAACATTTACTTCAAAAAGGAAGTTTTATAGTCCAAAAAGTACATTCCTTCATATCAGTCAAAGGACTAAACGTACACCTCTGGGAGGAAAAGCAAGAAACAGACCAAGAAACATAGCAAGAAACAAAACAAGAAACATAGCAAGAAACATAACAAGAAACAGACCAAGAAACAAACCAAGAAACATAGCAAGAAACATAGCAAATAGCACACAACATAGCAAGCAAAATAGAAAGCAACATAGCTTCAAACTGACCAGAAACATAGCCAGAAACATAACAAATTTGTCCTTTGGTTTAACCTAGTTGGTTGTGTGTATATAAGTTACATAGCTATATTAATGCAAAATTTATAATACTATGACCCATACCTATTATTTGCACTAAGGATTCTATTATTCATTATCTTTTTCCCGGAAGTAATGCGGTAAGAAAAAATGCACACTTTTAAGGTTTGAACCATTTATATTTATTCGTCCTGGCAGTGCTCACATGTGAGAGAACCCTTTTCCTTAATGCAGTTTGTATGCATAAGACAAGAGCAAGATTGGCATGTTGTGTATCCTGATTTCATGGACTCAGCAGAGAATGCTGAACAGATGGTGCAGGTCCAAAGCATCTTGGCATCATCATACTTTGACAGAAACGTCTTCTTCTTGCTCTTTGGAAGCTTTGCCGCCATGTCAAAGGCTAGTAATGAAGGCTCTGAAAGCAGGTACGGCCAGCACATCTCAGCAACATTAGCCTGACTGCATTCCAGTACTAGTAGCTCAAGATGCCTAGCTTTCACATCCTTTGTCATTGCTGCCCTTCCACGTTTTGGCTTGACAGGGAAAGATGTTCGCTGCTGCTTCTGATGTGTTCTCCTGGTCTCTGCTACTGGAAATCGGTCTCTGGCGGGCTTGGAGACATTGATCAGAGGCTGTAACTCCTTGGCATAGGATACCTTATCACCCTCAGTTACACCGGATTGCAGGTAGGTGATCATGTGACTCAAGCTTTGAATAGTGCTCAAGACAATGCCATTTTCAGATGCTGATGCAGAGGTGACATTTGTTGGGGTTGGGGTTGCGGTGCCACTGCTGTTGAAGGAAGGGCTGGATTCAATAGCTTCTTCCTCCTCCTCCTCCGTGGGATGTCCATCCATAGCCACCTTTTGGGCAAGCAGGTGCTGATGTGCGCAGCAGTTTCTAAAAGCAAAGTACCAGCAGCTGCAGGTGTAGAAATGGCCACAACGACTTTTCTCTGGGCAGTCCTTGCACTTGATGGAGCACACTTCCTTGTTGCATGATACCTTGTTGCAATGGAGCTGGCATACCACAGAGTTCTCCTTTCCCTTGGCAATTGTGTAACCACTAGTGTCATCACCAGACACTGTGTACTCAATGTCTAAGTCCATGTGAAGGGACCTATATTCCTTCTGAATATTACTTGGGTTCCAGCCCTTGATTCCATTCTGGACATTTAGCTCCTTATACCTGTACCATGCATTGGTCCTTAGGAGCCCCTGAAGGAGTTTATTTACTGGGATATTAGGTGCCACATAGCGTTTTAGCTGTCGGTGGTACCGCTCAATCTGCAGATTATGAGCGGTTACCCCTACATTGTAGCACCGAGCCCATTTTTCACAAGGGGCAACTGTTCCACATGGACCGTAATTTCTCCAGAAGTAAGAAAATCCCTCTGTCTCTCCCCATTCTTCCTTTAATTTCATAAGCCGCTCGTGAAACTTCTCCTTGGAAGTGATGAGTCGAAGGTGCCGCAGCTGATCCCGAAGAAGTTTGCTCTTGACCCCACTGTCCCAGTTTTTCAGGAGATGCCATGAACAGATGACATGTTTTATGGTCGGGAGACCCATGTTGTTCCATGCATTGATGTAAACATGACTGGAATCCGAGAGCAGAGCTTGAACCTTGCCAACACTCTCCGGCTCTAATTCTTTAAGCACTCTCAGCATCTCCATAAAGGCAGTGGTGTTCTCTGTTTCCGCAATTGCTTGCATTATAGGCAGGGCCTCTCCACGGCTATCCTGGATCATAATGGAAATGACTTGATACTTGCTCCTGTTTGTTCCGTGTGTGGCATCAGCCATCACAATGAATGGATGCTGCCTGAATCGCTCTCTCATTGCATGGTCCATGAGGATAATGATGAAGTCGGGTGAGTGTGAAACCTTTCCTAGCAACTCTTCAGGCACCTCCATTCCAGGAAAGATGGCCTCAAGATTGAAGGTAGCAAATTCATCTCGAAGTAGAAGCTTAAGAGCATTTTGCAGTTCTCCATCCCGGCGGTCAAGCTCTTCATCTAGGTAAGCATACTTCAAGTTATGAATGTCTTTTAGCGTTGGGAGCCGCTTGTCGTATTCCTCCAGTCCCATGATATAGTACTTTTCAAGGATGGTGCTTGGTGACAGGTGCATTCGGAGCATGGAGATGATGAACTGCCTTGTTATGTTTGAGAGCCTGGTGTGTCGGTGTTCCACTGCATGAGTATGTTGCACACAGCCCATGAGGACAAACATTGTCTTGCTTGTGGAGCAGTTCTCATTGTTCAGCTCACTGCCCTGGCATTGACAGACCTCATGGTGTCGAATCTTTAGCTGGGCAGAGCAGACTTTGTTTTTCTTTCCCCTGTCTGAAGGGGCCTTTCCCCCATCTTGGATGCATTTTAGCATGACATAATCTGTCCTGGAGTTTCGCTTGATGAAGGTCATATCCAGCTCCTTTTCCCTTAACCATTCTGTGCACTTTTCCATGGTAGGAAACTGCTGCCATACCACCTTGTGTTCGTGCTGGGATTTGCAATTGTGCAGGCCAGGGCATTGACTCAATTTGATGTGGCGCTTGAGGTTGTACTTATTCAGAAATCCCATGCGGCAGTCCTTGCAGTGGAAGTGCTTACCTGCAGTTCAAGAAAAATCCATTGAAGAAAATGAAAGAATGAAATATATTATATAGTGGACTGGTAATAACTTATTGGAAATTTATATGACAAAAGCTTAGATAAAACATCTTTATTAAGTACATGGACAAAAGTGTCTAATAATAGAAATAATCAATGGAACATTGAATATTTTTTTAATATACATGCATTTGTAGAATTCCTCTCAATAAATCGTATTTTTGGTACGGATGCATGGTACTTGAAACAGGCTTTTGGTTTAGAAATTAATCTTGACGGTATTTTGACATATAATTAAATGCTTTTTGACAGGCGCCAAAATTGGGTCCTATTTTATTAAAAATGACTGGAAAAGCAATAAAAAACAAAAACATATATTTCTCTTTTGCTATGATGCCTAGTCTGTATCAAAATGACATTCTGACTGCAGCCAAGAGAATTTCGATTTTGAGGGATTTTACTATTTATTCATGTCTTACATCTAATGTCCAACATACGTCGGTTCAATGTTAATGTGTTTGAAAATTATATAGAGACAACAGTCTTAATTCACTTTTATTCCCGCCCACCCAACTCTTGATTTAACACTATTAATTATCGGCAATTGCTAAAAAAATACTGAAATATATATTTCAAATTTGGAATCCTCCCAATGCAAGCATGAGAAAGAAAATTTAAACCCCATACATAAAAAATTTATCTTCTCCAATCGGACAGGAAAAAAATCATCAGATGAGAGCAAATATGCCTTTACTACCAGGCATCCCATGTGCCTACTTTTGTTGCCCGAAAAGAACAAAGAAATATTTCTCGAAATGTAGAAAATGTGCTCCAATGGCAAATAAAGGTACTTAGGATTATCTCCAAACACTGCACTGTACATGAAAATGAATGATAGTCGGAAATGTTAAAGATAAATATTGTATTTCAACATGTTTACATATATACAAGTACAAGCGCATGTTATGAGTGAATTTCTTTCTTTCAAAATACAACCAGTAATATTATAGAAAAACAAAATATTTATTTTTGCGTTTAGTCTTCGTCTTCAGTGGGCTTGCGAATCTTCTCCCAACTATTTGCTTTTTCCTTCGCTGTTTCGGCATCAAACTTGTGCTGAAATTTTAAATGTTCAACCATTATTATATTTGTATACACTTTTTAGTGTACATCACTTGCTTTGCCATTTCGAAGATTTATGAGTTTTAAATTAATTTTTTTAATTAGGGAATAGAGTCGTAATTCCGGAATTTTCCGGAACTTGCCTACTGGTACTTTTCCGGAACTATTTGCATGCTAGTAACTGTTACCGAAATGCCATGTTTATTTAATAAAATTGGCTTTTTGGTCCACTTTACCCAAGGAAAGTAAATTTTATATCAAAAAACCTAAAAGATTACATTATAATTTTCCTCTATGTCCCTAACTCTATTGTATGCATAGAAAATATGTTCATATGTACTAACATTGAAAATGTAGCTTTTTCAGAGGTTTGACCTATTTTACAACACAATAGTGGTACTGGATAAAAAAGTACCAGTACCGAAAATTTTCAAATCGGAATTCCGATTCCATCCCCTAATTTTGATCTTCCATGCCAAGGAAAATTGCAGAAATAGAAGCTAGTCAAGGGTATGCAGGTTAACCATGAAAATATTTCCAGCGGTACAACCATGCCCCCATATTTCATTAGCTGATCCACTTCTGGTAGTTGGGTAAGAAATGTAGGAATGCAAGCAAAATGCAAAATCCAAATAAAAGACAACAGTTATTGCTTGAAAAATGAGGTATTCAAACATTAAATTTTTCCGCAAGCAAGGCTACATGCCCTTGAAAATAGCATTGTAGTGGCCTAACCAACTTAAAACAAAAGGACTGACAATTAATTTTGCGTTGTTTTAGCTTTTGCATTTGATAGGACAAGACAAGAGTTGTTAAGATACTTAGAAACTTTGTATATTGGATAAGTTGGTGGTTGTTTTGTCTTTTCCATCATGCAGAATACTTGCCCATCTCAATTTAAGTTTTGGTGCTTGTCACACAAGATTATAGATCTGCTCCACAGGCAACTGTGTACATACAAAAAGAAGCTCAAAGCAAAAAAAATGTTTAAAAAAATAGTAAACGAGTCATTAAAAAATTGTGTAAAACGTACATGTCTAAAGAATAAAATTAATTGCACATCCTTAATAATTAAATTTGTAAAATAATGGTTGAACGTGAACTTGTTAAACATGCCATTTTAACGAGGTGTTCTTGGAGGTATTGCTTTGCCGATAGGCCATTTGGAGGATTTCTAGGACACTCAGTAATGCCGTCTGGATACATTGGGATGTTACAGGGGAAGAGAAAGCCTTTTACTTTCTTGTTTCGATGGGCGGCAACTCTTTGTGTTGAAGTCTCACCTCCAGGATTCTCCTGAAACAAAAAGGAATATTACTATTATTACACATTACATAAGTTACCTATTGATATCAAGTGAAGTACTCATATATTGTATGAAATGGTTGATGCGCCCATAATGTGAGATAAATGTACGTACGTAATATACTGTTCACCAGCCATAACCAGTGTAAAGGACGTTTCTTTTTTATTAATATAAAGGATCAATTATAATTTAAGTGTTCATAATGGACAAAATATACTTGAGAGGCATAAATACCCATATCATTTTACTGTAATTTTTTTAAATGAAAAATAGTTGGATTTGGGTTCAGTTTTCTGGTCTATTTTCACGACATACTGTTGCATATTCAGCTTAGAAAGCATATTTGAAATATTACTCCTAAAATGCAATTTTTACCCTAATAGTTGCCGTTTTTGTACTTATGATTAATAACAGTAATATTAACCTTATGCCAAAAGGACCAAAATCTGCCAAATGGCTTCAAAACCTACTGTGGTTAAAAACCGATGTCAGGATTGGATTGGGTTTACTAGGAACCCAAATCCAACAAGTCAGACAAGTCAGATATTGGTTTTCACACGGCCTTACAACTGCAAATATAATTTCTTAACCAGGGCACCAATATAATAAAACTAACTATGTTATTTAAGCAATACCTTCTTTCTCTTCTTGGCACGCTTCCTCCCGGTATCTGCAGAAGTGCTTGGGACAGGTTCGGCCTCACCCTCGCTGAGATTGGCCCTAGGATTGCCATCAATGCTAAGCTCCGGTTCATTCTCCTCAGTAAGAATGACCTCAACTAACGCCTGGGAACAGCTCATGGTGGTGCTCTGCCCCCGCGGGGCCCTCCCGCGGCCGCGGCCTGGTGGGTTGTTCGTGCTCTGCATGGGTGGGGCATCACTGAGGCTGCCGCCTGCGGCCTTGGTGGTGCTCTGCATGGGCGGGGCATTGCCGAGGTCGCTGCCTGCGGCCTTGGTGGTGCTCTGCATGGGTGGGGCATCACTGAGGCTGCCGCCTGCGGCCTTGGTGGTGCTCTGCATGGGTGGGGCATCACTGAGGTCAATGCCTGTGGCCTTGGTGGTGCTCTGGGTTCCCTGGGCACCACCCTCCATGTTTGGCTGGTCAGGGCTTTGAACAGGCCTGGTTTTCCTCCTTTTTGCGGGTGGCCCATCAGGATTGGGAACTAATTCCTCAGCTTCTGCCACAGCCATCTTCCATTTGTTTGGATCAGACAACGGCGCTGAAACAAAAAAAATCATATTATATGCACTCCTCTAACCTGTTTTATGGCAATTTTTAATCTTAGTATGAAAAGAGTCCCTTCAGTAATTGATTGTGCGAAAGAAATTAAGATTTAAAGGATTGCAAGTCCAATATTTCACGTCACTCTTTTACGCTCAACCTTTGATGGAAATTCTATTTTACTATATTGTTTTAAAATATGTGATCCAAAATCAACTCTTTTTGGCATCAGGGAATCGTTTGCTTTGGGTCTTTATGTAACTAAGTTAAGTAATTTATGTAAGTAATCTAACTGAACTAAGAAACCTAAAATTAATGAGAAGTAAAAAAAATCGTTTCATTGTAACATGCTACACATAACAAGAAAGATTTTGGAATGTTGTATCTGGAACTGAACTCAACTGTCCTCCAATATAATAACTAGTCAGTAAACAATATTGAAACCTCCCAATACGCCAAGTTACCAATATAATTTTAGGGTTAGATCTTGCTTGGACCTGATGCTTATTTTCCTTTTTAAATGTACAAGACAATTCCAGTTTTTTTAAAGAGAAATCCAATTCTAGACCCACAGGTACATGGATTTGATACTGGATCCTCAGATATCAAAAGGTTCAAAGGGAAGTTTTTTGTTTTAATGCCCAGGCTGCTGGAGAGCAGTGAACCGTTGTTACATTCCGAGAGTTTACTTGGCAAAGGTGCTCATTGGCAAGTATACTATTAAAAAGTTGCTGATAGGTGTATAATGGTAAAATCATGTGAACATGTAATTCGCTGTAATCACTTTTCTCAAAATTATACATTTAAAATCTTCCCGTCAAAATATCAGGCCCAGAGGGCGTTTGCAGTCAAAAGGTCCCTTGTATGCAGTATGACTCATATATACACAAACTATAATGTTGCAATTCCCGTCCATTGTGATTCTGTTACTTGTAAAAGAAAAACTGACACTTTTATAACTGGTTGCATAGAAATACTTGTCTGAGCTAAGAGGGTAAATGCTTTCCCGTTTTTTCAGGGGCAGAGAATAGAAAAATGTAAATATCTCAGTTCTAAAAATTCATTTCTGTCAGTCCCCAGTAAATATAACAATACCAATTTTTGCCAGCACTGCTTTTAGTAATCTAAATGTCATTTTCACACTCCGTTCTCTGCAAGAATAATGCAAGAAATGGCATACTGCTATACATAACGACATATGCTTAAGAACAATTATTATGTATGTGTTCTTTCATTACTGAAACAAAACAAAAAATCAAGTTGTTCTGTAATGCTTGCAACTGCTTTTCCCAAAAAAGCAAGTATTAAAACTGAAATTTAGCAACAAGAGTTATAATTAATGGGTAAGGACTTAGCGATACTAGTTACTCATCAATGAGTACCTTTGCCTTGTATCCTCTCGGAATTGGTATGTAAAATTTAGACCAAACCAAGTTATAACTAACTAAGACTAGATCCGAATTCTAGGATTGGTAACCCGGCCCTTAGCTTCTTAATTACACGTTTCTAGAGGATTCCCCCTAATAAATAACTACAAAAATTAAGTAATAGTTTTAATATAACCTGTGTAGTCCTGGCCCGACTTAAAAGGTCTCAGCGTTGATGCGGCAACACGCCCTCCAAATGTGGCTGCTGATGATGGAACAAGGGGCTCCACATGGCAGTATGTGCGGTTATCCTTCCTCAGATACCTCCCGGGCCAAAAGGATTTCCCTGAACGGATCCACACGATATCGCTGGAAACAAATCATGTAGAATCGGTTAATAACCTTTTTCAAAAACAAATCACTCTTATTAACAGTAAAGAATAATGAAAAAGATTAAACATTCTTACAGACATCCTAGTTTTTCGGGTGGATCAGCCTTAGGGTTCGGATTCAGATTGACCAGGGTCCGGATCCAGCTGGATTAGGGCCAACTCCAAGTAATATAATAGTATCTTACACTGGCCTCGTCAAGGCTAACCACTGAGTTGACAAATCCAGGTCAGGATCCAGCTGGATCTACGGATCCAGGTCCAGATCCAGGTCCAGATCCAGGTCCAGATCCAGGACTGCACGACTGGAACCCTTAAAAGTAATAAAAAAAGTCCTTAATTTTTACTTACCCTGGTTGAAATCCACGGCGTTCACGGCAAGACATTTTCCTTCACATTACAAGAAACCACTGTGACCACTGTGTATTAATTAGGGGGTTGTGCCAAGTTCACGCAAAAAGTGGCCGATTTTTTTCCTTTGTTGAGAACTGATCGCCTACACAAGCTGAGTGCCAGGGTTGCCAGATATGTTTGGTGAAAAAGTGCCAAATATTTGTCGAAAATGCTCCAGATTGTAAAAAGAAAAATATAAATGGAACCAAACACTAAATAGATCAAATCTTCTTTACTACGTAGAATTCTGCCCCAAATTAATATTATTTGGTGGTGCCAAAAGGGTACCAGTATCACTAAATCTGGGACCTAAATCTCCAAATCTGGCGACCCTGCTGAGTGCAGTGAGGGAAACGTAGGGGAAACGTGGGGGAAACGTAGGGGGAAACGTAGGGGTAAGATAAAAAAAGCAAAAAATAAAGCAAGTCACGGAAATAAATGTGAAAAAATTACCTTCAATTACAATTAGGTCCTATGTTATGTTAGATAAATTCGTTGGTACACTGCCATTTGCAAAATTACAGTTTATTTATTGATCTTAAGGAAACATCATCAATCACCAAAAGGAGTTGCAAAAAAATAATTAGTTCCCCTGGAATGTATCTGGGTTATGTTTCTTAGATTTCAATGGAATACTTTAGTGTTTCTTTGTGTGTTTCTTTGTGTTTCTTTGTATGTTCTTGGTTTGTTTCTTGGTTGGTTTCTTGGTTGGTTTCTTGGTTTGTTTCTTGGTTTGTTTCTTGGTTTGTTTCTT
>LR141916.1:0-11477 GCA_900659605.1 Tisbe holothuriae | reverse complement strand
TTTTTTCTAAGAAGTGTTCTAGGATTTGTTCCAGGATTGTTCCAGGAGTTCCAGGAATAGTTTCAGAAATTGTTCCATGAGTTCCAGGAAATGTTCCAGGAAATGTTCCGGGAATTGTTTCATAGCATCATTTGTTGTACGATTCCCTCTGTGAGTAAGTTGACAAGCTTAAATGTCCTGTACCCGATTTAAAGTAGAACACAAGTCTAAGTTTGCTTAAAGTTGTATTTGTGGCTGAGTTTCTTCAGCTAGCCAGGTAGAATATACAACCCTAAACTCAACCGTAAGTCCTCTCAAGATTGTATTTTACTTTTGTTTAATATCGGGCATTGAGTGAATAAAAAAATCAACCTTCAGTACTCTTTACTAAATTTAAGGCAGTAAAATGTGCTCATAAATATAATTGTGAATTTTGACAGCGAATATGCACAACTAAATTGACCCATTTCAACTGTACACATGACTAAAATCCAATATATAGAACGTCAGTCTTGCATATATATCTTAATTAATTAATATCTTTTTTCTCGTTTAGACGAGTACATTCCGACAGTGTTTGATAACTACACAACAGAGATTGCTATTGACGGGGAAAAGGTAATAATAATATTCGTTAATTGTATGCTATGGCACAAATGAAGCTAGCTTCTCTATCATATACGGAGAGTCCAATAGTAATAAAATTTATACATTCGCAAGTCTGTTCTAGGCTTCTAGCATAATATAGTAGTTTATAGATATTGTCCATCCGTTTCTGAGTCGATCTTTCTATTTTGGTTTCTCGACCAGCCATACGAAACGGTGAAAGTATTTCTATTGCTTCTCATATTCAGCTGCTAACCGTGCCTATAAAAACCGTGGTATGCAGGCATAAGCAATAAGTTTGCACTTTGTACTTTGTACCGTAAGCTTTCCTTTCGCTTTAGCTGCTCCATATCAAAATAATGTGGCACGCATTGCAGACTGAGAGAATATGAGATATAGCGAATCTGATTAAGCCTTTGGCTTAGAAAGGTAAACGTTAGTTCCCTTATTTCCATTATATAAGAGTACAACATTGCAACTCAAACACCGCTCGGCAGTCATAATGCTACGTACTCTGCATAATATTTATAACAATATATTGAACATCCCAAGTCCATGATACGTAAGAATGATGGAAGAAAATTATTTTATTATAGGTGGTGTTAAACCTTTGGGACACGGCCGGTCAGGAGGCCTACGACCGCCTGCGAGTCATCGCTTATCCGGATTGCAACGTCTTCATCGTTTGCTTCTCAATCGCAGAACCAAATTCATTCGGTGAGGAAAATAACTAAATGTCACGTTAACTATGATAAATAAAATGTCTCGTCTAGAGAATATCAGCGAACGGTGGATCCCAGAGCTCCGCCATCACTGCCCCAATGCAAGCTTCCTATTGGTCGGCACCAAGAAGGACCTCAGGGAAGAGCAGGACACGCTCAGGGTGCTCAGGAAGAGAGGGAAGCAGCCAATCACGTATGCGCAGGTATATATTGACAGACTAGAATTACAGTAAGATCACATTGTATCGATTAATTGTGTGATATGAACTATTCCAAGGTTTCCAACTGTAACATGAAAACATGCATGATCATGCGGTCATTCGGTACTTGTATAACTCCATTAGGATCATTGTGATCACTGGTAACTCGTCATATTCTTATCCAGGGCGTTTCCAAAGCTCGCACGGTAGGCGCTGTCGACTATGTGGAATGCTCAGCGCTGTTGAATGACGGAGTGAGGGACGTGTTCAAGGAGGCAACCAAGCAGGCGCTGATGGCTCAGCAGAACAGGAGGAGCAAGAGGAAGAGCGGAGCGGACAAATGCTGCCTATTATAAGGACAAACTCGTTTGCATAAATAAGCAAATACCACTATAGTAGTGGTCGTTGAAATAAGATGGAAAATGAATGAATCTATATTGAATAGTTCAAATATATACTGTAGAAAACTAAAAATATCATAGGTGTTTGGACTAGTTTCAGTTATCCTAATGTCATTTTAGTCCAATATTACGTATCTGAGACTTAAAATAAATTTTACACTAATTATTTAATGACTTTTAAATATATTTGTGCCACATTTTAAAGTCATTTCTTGCTTCTTACATATACTTCATAATGAGAGGAAGAGAGAAAATAGTCGTACATTTTTGCCAAGGTTATTGATTGTTTACATTACAGAGATTTTGCATTAGCTGATGAACATTTCTTAATAGTTAGCCAACATGTCATCAAAGGTATCATTGAGTTCATCGGAAACCTTCTTGATCTTGAGCTTCTCCCTGTAGATCTCATCTTCAATGTCATCAATGCGGTGGTTGAGCTTGGTGATGTTCATCTCTCCATACTCATAACGGGCTTCAGCAGCCTTGAGGCGCTCCATGATCTGCAGGATCTTGTCCTTGAGCTTGTCCTCACGCTCAGTGGCCTTCTCAGCCGAGATCTCCAGTTGCTTCATGTTTTCACCAACAGCCTCCAGCTCCTGCTCAACATCCTTCAGTTTTCCCTCAGCAAGCTCAGCCCGCTCATTGGCCCTCCTCAGCTCATCCTCCTGGACTCCGAGCTTTCTGCTAAGCTCATCCAGCTTCTGCTCATTGTCACTGGCCATCTTGTTGGTCTCCCTTAGAGTCTTGTCCATTTCCTCAAGTTCAACCTCATTCCTCATGGTCTTGTTCTCAAAGTATTTTACTTTCTTGAGAATGCCATCAGCCTCCTTTGAGGCCAATGCCAGCTTGGTGATGGTATCGGCAAGGTTGGTGTCAGCCTTCTTTGCCTCATCCTCCATTAGCATCACCCTCCTAGACATTGCACTGACCTCTTCCTCAGCAGTCTTGTAGGATTTTTCCTTCTCCTCCAGCGACTCAAGAGTCTTGGTCAGCTTGTCGTTGGTCTCATCAAAATCAGACTCGTAGCTGGTGATCTTTTTACCAAGGTCACGGATGTCACAGTCATACTGTTCCACTGCTTTGTTGCAATCCTTGGTCTCATTCTCCAGCTTATTGATCAGAGCAAAGAGCTGATCTGTCTCTGATTTGAGAGACTGCATCTTCTTCCTAATGGCGTCCATGGTGGGGTAGGTGGAGTTTCTACTCTATTCTCTTAACTGAAATTGAACCCAAAATCAATTAATTTCAATTTAGGGCAAACTGCGTGCACTATTTTCCAATATTTCATACCACCATGCACCAATTTGTTTAAGAAAAAATATGTATATGGCATAATGCATAATTTTGGCTATTTTGACATTTGTTGATCAAGGAAGATGTTAATAAAGTAACGGACAATTGTGACAAAAAGACACAATGACATGACATTGTATTGAAATGAATTTGATGAGTTAGTCTATGAACATAGTTGTGCAACAGTTATTTCTATATATTTTGAACATAATAAATCAAACGCATAAACCAATTGTTAAAACATACTAATAATAATTGTTGAGAACGTGACAAATACAAAGAGGGGAAACAAAGATAATTTGGTTACTTAACAATAAACATAGCATCATGAAAATGGAGCATTATAAAGAGCTGGCTAATGTCAAAAGTCAATATGATAGTCAAAAGTCAATTAATAATTAGTGAGCATATCATCAAAGGTGTCCTCCAGCTCATCAGAAACCTTCTTGATCTTGAGCTTCTCCCTGTAGATCTCATCTTCAATGTCATCAATACGGTGGTTGAGCTTGGTGATGTTCATCTCTCCGTACTCATAGCGGGCCTCTGCTGCCTTGAGCTTTTCCATGATCTGACGGATCTTGTCTTTGAGCTTTTCTTCCCTCTCAGTAGCCTTCTCAGCAGAAATCTCCAGCTGCTTCATGTTCTCACCAACAGCCTCCAGTTCATTCTCAACATCCTTCAGTTTGTTTTCTGCCAATTCAGCTCTTTCATTGGCCCGGATGAGCTCATCCTCCTGAACTCCAAGCTTCCTGGTAAGTTCATCCAGCTTCTTTTCATTGTCACTTGCCATCTTAGTTGTTTCCCTAAGATATTTATCCTCCTCCTCAAGCTCTACCTCATTTCTCATGGTCTTGTTTTCAAAATACTTAACTTTCTTCAGAATGCCATCAGCTTCCTTAGATGCAAGAGCCAACTTGGTAACAGTGTCAGCTAGGTTAGTGTCTGCCTTCTTTGCCTCATCCTCCATTAGCATGACCCTCCTTGACAGGGCACTGACCTCCTCCTCAGTTGTCATGAAGGCCTTCTCCTTTTCCTCTAGGGTGACAGTGGTCTTTGTGAGCTTGTCATTGGTGTCATCAAACTCTGACTCATTAAAGGCTATCTTCTTGCCAATGTCCCTGATGTCCTGCTCTGCATGCTCACAGGTTGAGTTGGCATCTTTTGTCTCCTCTTCAAGCTTGCCAATGGTTGAGAACAGGTTGTCTGTCTCAGTTTTGAGAGACTGCATCTTTTTCCTTATAGCATCCATATTGGCAATTGAGTGTTAACACTGAAAATGAAGAGAGGAGTGGGAGAAAAGGAAAGAAAACAGTCAGCCTCAGTGTAGAAAATAAGCAAACATGATTAATCACTAGTAAATATAAGTCAATAATTCTCAAAGTATGACGGACAAGGAAATCATGTCATGTTCTATGTATGAGAAGTAGCTTACCAAACTCTACTGTGTGTTCAATGCTGTAAGAAGACACCCTTTTAATATTCTTGTAATACACATTATTCTTAGTGTGTTGTATTCTTTTATGTGCAACGTTGGTAGATTGTGTTTAGCCTTATGTACTAATTGTTAGACGTCAATACAACTATTAGATTTTTTAATCACACATTTTAGGCAGGTAAAGAGCTTACATGCTGTAGCAGAAACGCACACACCACTCATATATCAATACTTACTGAGGAATAGTTGTAACCACAATCAAATGACTCATTTCTTAGATTTTTCTTCAATGTTATTTTTTAAGAACTACAATATTTTCTAATTGAGAAGGAGTAATGAGCTTGTATTTTCAGCAAACGGTTGTTATATAGAGACAAATATCCAATATAGAAGAAGAACAGTGAAAAGACAGCTTATAACTGAAATAATGAAGGGAACTTTTATGTATATGTCAAGATAATATTGCCCTTTCTTGGTGACATTTTTCTGCTTTTGACTTTACTGCCTAGCGCCTGCCTAATTAGTAATTGGTTAGCATGTCATCAAATGTATCTTCCAGCTCATCAGAAACCTTTTTGATCTTGAGCTTCTCCCTGTAGATCTCATCCTCAATGTCATCAATACGGTGGTTGAGCTTGGTGATGTTCATCTCTCCATACTCATAGCGGGCCTCAGCAACCTTGAGACGGGCCATCAACTGGTGGATCTTGTCCTTGAGCTTCTCCTCACGCTCAGTGGCCTTTTCAGCAGATATCTCCAGCTGTTTCATGTTCTCACCAACAGCTTCCAGTTCATGTTCTACGTCCTTGAGTTTGTTCTCAGCCAGCTCAGCCCGCTCATTGGCCCTCTTGAGCTCATCCTCCTGGACGCCCAATTTCCTGGTAAGTTCATCTAGCTTTTGCTCATTGTCATTGGCCATTTTATTTGTTTCCCTCAGGCACTTGTCCATTTCCTCAAGTTCAACCTCGTTCCTCATGGTCTTATTTTCAAAGTATTTCACCTTTTTGAGAATACCATCAGCCTCCTTAGAAGCAAGAGCTAGTTTAGTTACAGTGTCTGCCAAATTGGTATCAGCCTTCTTGGCCTCATCCTCCATCAACATTAGACGACGGGAGAGAGCGCTGACCTCCTCCTCAGCAGTTTTGTAAGCTTTCTCTTTCTCCTCAAGCGACTCAAGAGTCTTGGTCAGCTTGTCATTGGTGTCATCATAATCTGACTCATTGATGGTGATCTTCTTGCCAAAGTCTCTGAGGTCAGCTTCAGCTTTTTCATTACGTTTAGTAAACTCCTGGGCCTCAGCCTCCAACCTGCTAATATTCTGGAACAGCTGGTCTGTCTCATTCTTGAGACTCTGCATCTTCTTTCTGATAGCATCCATGTTGTTGACAATTACTTACGGCCTGAGCAAAAGTCTGTTAGTATAGTTGGCGTGTGTTTTGTTTTGTGCTGCAATAATATAGGGGGACGTATTAATGAAGATGATGCCCCCTTATATGTATTCAAAAAGCAACATAGAGAGGTTAAAAGACAAGACATTCAAAAAAAGTGTGTTCATCATGGAAATGTTTTAATGGAGTGAGTAAATAATATTGTTGCCTATCTCGATCTTGTATATTCTACTTGTAAACTCTATTGTTTCCTTATTGACTTGAAAATGCCTATTGACCAAATGTAACTTTGAGTGTATCTAGTTTGTTCAATTTGATGTTGTGTGTCATTTAACTTATTTTAACTAATATTTATCCATCTGATTTCATGATGGTTCTGAATAACATGACAAACATAGTAAGAATTCTATTTACATTAGGCTTACCATATGTACAGTAGCATATATTCTAACTATATTTGGTTAATGTGCAAAAAATAGTTTAAGAGGACTGGTATCGCGATAGTGTGTGAAATAAATTAAGTCAAACACATGCAGTGACCATGTATTATTTACAGGTGTTAGATATCAGTATTTAATACTGTTTAACTACAAATTGTAATAATACTTTTAATGCCAAAGTTTAATAGGATGCATTTTAAATGGGGAGGATCAAACACCATCAATTATTTGGAAGTAAGCAAATATTGACGAATTAAGAAGACATGATTGTTGATGTTCAATAGCATAATTGCCAAATATTGTAATGTCTTAGGTTAGAGTGCATAATTAAATGTACGTACAGACAAGAGATTACGGTTATTATAATACAGTATTGTTCTGAGTTTCGTGAATGTTGTTGTTGGTTATTCAAGAGCAATTTTAGGATTTGACATCATTTTATATCTTCTTTTTTCGTCAGACATAACTCCAGGATGGATCCAGCTAATCTTCCGAGTGAATGGTAGTGTTGACATTGCAACATTTGGCACAATTTGACAGTGATCTAACTAAAGCCCGGGGTTGTACTTAGTACGGGGAGTAAGAGGAAACATGAAAATTAATAGTTGGAAAGCATGTCATCAAAGGTATCCTCAAGCTCATCGGAAACCTTCTTGATCTTGAGCTTCTCCCTGTAGATCTCATCCTCAATGTCATCAATACGGTGGTTGAGCTTGGTGATGTTCATCTCTCCGTACTCATAGCGGGCCTCAGCAACCTTGAGACGGGCCATCAGCTGGTGGAT
Organism: Tisbe holothuriae; assembly: GCA_900659605.1. Taxonomy (NCBI): domain Eukaryota; kingdom Metazoa; phylum Arthropoda; class Copepoda; order Harpacticoida; family Tisbidae; genus Tisbe; species Tisbe holothuriae. Next base: position 4,226 of record LR141916.1, on the reverse strand, counting down.
CTTGTCCTTGAGCTTCTCCTCGCGCTCAGTGGCCTTCTCAGCGGAGATCTCGAGCTGCTTCATGTTCTCACCAACAGCCTCCAGCTCATTCTCAACATCCTTGAGTTTGTTCTCAGCCAGCTCAGCACGCTCATTGGCCCTCTTGAGTTCATCCTCCTGGACTCCCAACTTCCTGGAGAGCTCATCCAGCTTCTGCTCATTGTCACTGGCCATCTTGGTGGTCTCCCTAAGGCACTTGTCCATCTCCTCAAGTTCAACCTCATTCCTCATGGTCTTGTTCTCAAAGTACTTCACCTTCTTGAGGATGCCATCAGCTTCCTTGGAAGCCAGAGCAAGCTTGGTAATGGTATCAGCCAGGTTGGTATCAGCCTTCTTGGCCTCATCCTCCATAAGCAGGAGACGACGGGAGAGAGCGCTGACCTCCTCCTCAGCAGTCTTGTAAGCCTTCTCCTTCTCCTCAAGGGACTCAAGGGTCTTGGTGAGCTTGTCATTAGTCTCATCAAAGTCAGCTTCATAGCTGGTGTTCTTCTTGCCAACATCACGGATGTCACAGTCATGCTGGTCGGAAGCCTTGTTGGCATCCCTAGCATCCTGCTCAAACCTGGCAATGGTTGCAAAGAGCTGATCAGTCTCAGTCTTGAGAGACTGCATCTTCTTCCTAATGGCGTCCATGGTTAGAGCTGTGAGTGTTGCAGCTACTGGTTAGAAAAAGACTGAAACAAATGCGATCTTTTAGGTTAGATTTTTAAGCACGGCACATTCAGTTTGATTTACATTAACGCATCAAGCAAGTTTATTTTTATCTACAAGTATGCATTACTTTTCATATTATTGACGTTTACATCGACTAAATACGATTTGGGACCCCGAGTAGATTTTTGGATGGGGAGGGAAGAACGAATATGATTAATGGTTACACAAGTGAACTCAAACTATATACATTAGTGTTAATAGCTGTTAAATTAATGACGCCGTTCATACTTACTGCACTTTCTCTTTCAATATTTGATCATGTTCTTGAGGTGTGTATTCTTTTATCTCTTCTTTTTGCGCAGGGTCTCCTGCTATACTTTTTTTCTTTATTTCAATGGTGAATAATCGTAGACTGGGAAGAGAATGTTTTTCTTGGAGATTTTTTATCACATATCACTTTATAATATTATTTTTTAATATGTGTTTTGGGGTTGTTAACGTATAACAGAGAGAAAATTTTACAAGGAATGGTTATATTAGGTTAGGGATGAATATTACAAAAAGGGTTAACACAGGAAGGTGGGTTTTATACCGTGATCAAAACATACCAATTTAAAAATGTATAATAAGATATACATTTTTAATTGCTGAATGTTTAAATCGCCGGGGTCCGAAAGATGTAAAAATAGCCATAAATAGATGCTTCAATAAGAGCAAGAAGAACCGTTTTAAACATCAGAGAATCTCCGGAAAGCTAACTAGCATTTTAAAATATTTTATATATACATAAACATCCTTTATCATCGTGCTATGCCAGTAATACGACAGCGTAAAAATATATATTATTGAAGTACGAATGTTTAACGCGGCAAAATTGGGGGAGCGGCTTTTCGTGCAGTTTAAAAAGCTTCTAGCTAAGATCATTTTTTAACTTGTTTAATTTTTAAAGTCATCATATGAAAAATGACTTGATTCACTTTTATTGTGTTGTATATGTGTCGTGAAGTGTGTATTTACCCAATAAGAAGCACAAAAGTGGAGATCTAAATGTGTTATGCTCAAATTAGGACACTATATTGTTGCAGTTAATGCACTTGTCTTCAATTTAATAGTTCATCAAATGTTTCGAATTGTTTCAAGAAAAATGTTTACTGAGCTGTTCAATTAATTTTAGAAGACATTATTAGAGAAACTTTGTTCAGTTTCTAAAATAAGAAGGACAAAAGACTACTTTATAAGATATTGTCTTGTCCTTGCTAAGGAATCAAAGAATAAGTATGAAGCCATGTCCCTGCTTCTAAAACCTAGAGTTACCCCCGCCCATATTCTGTTTGAAATTCCCTTACTAATTGCATTCCTACTACATGAGTTGAAGGCCACACACCCTCAGGTCAGGGTTTTATCAGTTTCATTTTCCAGAAAGAATATAAATAAATTGGCTATATACTGATAACAATGTCATGTATGCCTCGCCTAATAAAGTAGTTTAAGTATAAGGGGAAAAACCCAGTAAGTGAATCTGCAGCTGCTCTATTTTTGTCTCATTCTGCCCCAGACCGCCGCCGGTACTACTATCTGTAATAATGAGCAGAAAGTCTTTTTTTTCTTGGCTCAGCTTTCAAAGCCTTAATGACCTCGGGTCGGTGATACAATAGAAAGGAATCCGACGAGAAGAAGAGAAAGTCTTGAGATGCTGATAATTCCCCAAGCAATATTCCGCTTCAAAAGGGTCAAAAAGCTCGTTTATTTACTGTTCTGAGGCAAAGTTGTGAACGTGCAAAAAGGCATTTGCCAAGAATTTGTTGTTTTTCTGGTGCAGTTCCTATTGACAATATAATGAACTGAAAGACTGAGCCTTGAAAGCAGGCTTCGTTATTGAAAATGAAAATGAGTGGAACGGTCCATTGAAAAATTTCTCGTCGCTTCTTTTGCTCAAGGCACCTCCCAAGCAAGAAAATGTGTTTCACTTCTTGGCTCAAGAATAATAGGCAGTTTTGAACGCGTTATAAGTGTGAAAATTGTTGTTTTGCTGTTGACAAGTGACAATAGACATGCTTAAAAGATCTAATTTGTATAATAAGATGAGGAAAAATAATATTTAAAGAAATAATTGAGCGTGCGTTAAACGCCTTGATTGCTGCATTCCGTATATGATATATCGATAGGATATTAAAAATAATTTGTTATCGATCACTTTATTGGGTTCTGAAGGCTTCTCTAATTAAATATGTTTACACTTTACACATATGGACACTATAAATACTTTTTTTTAAATATCGACTTTCCCTAATTTGAGCATAAATTTTAACTAGAACAGTATTCCGTCTCCACTTTTGTACTCCATACATGTATACCTAACCATTTACAACAATTATGCTGCCTTATGTTGCTCCTATCCGTACCAATACATAAACATTACAATAATCGCTTAATCACTTAATATTTGCTTCATACCTTGATCGTTTCGTCAGAGGAGCTGGCTTGTGAACCCTTCTCCGCCCTGGTGTTTTGTTTGATCCGCTTGGCTCACAGGGAAGCAACCGAATGAGGAATATCTGGAGGAGAGCAGGACAATAAGAGGAGGAGGAGGAGTCGAGGGCGGCGACGGTGACGCCGGCGGCGGTGATCCGACGCAGTAGCTTAGGTGGTCGCCAAAGATTTGCCTTCGCGTTAGGTGAAAGAATGGGGACAGGGTGGAGCGGCATATATGTATAATAAACTACAAAGTAGTATTTCATATCCGTTCGGATACAATCCCGGTGCAATTGCAGAAGGCGTCCACCACTCGATAATATCAAACTATTCACAGATAGTGCTAAACTGAGGTTATTTTCGGATTTTTCAGCATATTTTAAATACTATACCCTAGTCTCAATGTTTTTGATGCACATATAGTACCATATAAACCATGCCAAAGTTGATCACTCAATTAGATAACAAGATTTTTACACCAAATAGGAGGCCCTCAAATTATGTCAAAACAGGACTACTTTTTGCCCTCAGGACAAGTTTAGGGCATATAAAGGTCTTAGGGAGAATATAGCTATAGGTCTTAGGTTAGGAAGTTCAAAGGGCTAGGGCTCCCGCAGGGCTAGGAAAAAGGGAAAGTAGCCTCAACTGAGCAACAATGCTAGGTTTGGTTGGGTTAGGCAAATTAGCTTTTATTGTGGTGACCACCCACCTTCATGCAGTAATTTAATCAATATTAAATGGTCCAAATTTGAATAAACTCTTACCCCTTATGTAAAATAAGCTGAAAAACACAAAAATGATGTCAATTTTATCCTAACTTTAAAAATTTCCGAAATAATCGGCGGTGGACGTCTTCTGCAATTGCACCACATTCCCATTTTATGTCAAGTTACCCTTTACAACATAAGACTGTCGTGATTGCTAGAGGGCTCAAATTAAAATAGACTAATTACTATATAAGTGCCAACATAATGCAACCACCTTGTAAAAAATGAACAAGGCTGGAACACGATAGGAATGAGGATGAGAAAGCCACACTACAATGGAAATCAGAGAATAGA
>LR141915.1:0-11486 GCA_900659605.1 Tisbe holothuriae | reverse complement strand
ACCAACATGTGCTCCAACATGTGCTCCACCATGCGCCCCACCACCCCTGCCCACTGTAACAAGTGATGGCCCTCTGATTCTCCTGATGTCAGCGGATTTGGATCCCATCTTTAGTTGACCTCTGCTGTGAAACCAACACTGGAGCAACACCCAGGCAATTGCCCACCACCGTACTTCTGTACAACTTCCTCTACCGTGAAACCAAGACTGGGGCCAAGCTGTAGCGGCTGCCCACTGGACTGTTGCGCGAATTCCTCTGGTAAGGACGTGGCAAGCTGGGAGGACACGACGGATGATGAGGACACGACGGCTGTTTTTAGGGTTTGCAGACACGTCAACCAAGTCAGACACGTCGGCCAAACCGCACACGCCAGCCGGACCAGGGTCGAGATCACGCAGCATTGAACAACCGGGCCAGGGTCGAGATCATGCAGCAAGTCAATAGTGGCCGCTTGGCCGCCGAGGGACGCATCCAGTAAGGGATGTCACACCAAGGGGAACGAGGGAACAAGGAACGGAACAAATGCGACTAAATGAAGGAGAATTTTTAATCTAAATGTAACAAATGTAACATAATTATGTGAGGTTAAGTTCCTCTTTTCTGGATTTAGATGTTGTACGGAAGTAGCTGTATATAAATGTCTCTTTGTACATATTGTGGTGAATTCCAAACGGCGAATAAAGAAAGAAAGAAAGAAAGAAAGACTGTAATACGACTATCGGCAATTTTGCAGTGAATCTCGGCGGGATTAACAAACTATTAACTGTTGTTGATGAAAATGCTTTATACATTAACCAAGTACTGCATGTACTGCCCCAATTTTTGGAAATAATTTTGTAAACGATATTAATTTAGCTACTCATATATTTACGTTATAAATTACATTCCCCAACTATTTATAACCCAAATTGATACTTCGTATATTTGAGACAAAATTGTTATAAATGACCAATTAATGCAAATAGCGGTCATTTTACAAAATATTGAGGATAAAAGTAAACAATATTACAATTATTGGTCACTTAATGTACACTTCTGTATGTTGAACAATTATAAAAAGGAACATAAAACATGACCGGCTTGACACTGATGGTCCTCTCACTGGTATTTACTACAAAACCAGTTGCAACATTTGTACCACGCACCTTCCAATGCAAATTCTCTGGAGAACAAATCCCTGATGACCTCGAATGTAACAAGGAATATGATTGCACGGATAGATCGGATGAGCATACAAACTGCGAATATGATTTGTTTGACTGTGATCCCACTGGCATTATTCCAATCCAGTACAAGATGGTAAGCAGTTCTAATGAGATATGAGCTATTTTTTTCTAAGCTGGCACTGCATTCACAACCAATAGAACATGTAAATCTAAAATCTCACTCTTAGATGTAGTCAAAATGGGCTATACAGCAATGGGATATGTCTTAATAAATAGCATTGCTGAATACATCAATCTTTGGATAAGTTGCTCATACAATGTCATATTTGTGTCTGCCAATATTTTCTTCAGTTTGATAAATAATGGCATTGTGTCTTTTTCTACCTTTTTCACAGGTTATCCCGGCAGAGAAGCATTGTGATGGCAAAGTAGACTGCTTACCCACAGCAGCAGATGAAGGAGTAAACTGCCACCAAACCATCAACGGTATGTCCTCATTAATGTTTAGGTAATAACATAATTATACGTCTTTCAAGGAGAGCCATTCTATTGCAAGCATAATTCTAACCAGCGTGTTCCATTCCATGATGAATGTGACGGATTTGTGCAATGTGAAGACCATTCTGATGAACATGTGGGATGTGCTAGGTTAATATTTATTGATAACTAACTGTATAGTGCATAGAAAAGTATTTTGCAGCAAATTACAATTTACTGTTCCTTCCAAAACATTGTTACTAGACTATGTATAATTGTAACGCTACTACCAAAGTAATATTACTCCCACAGTAATCTTACTACAAGCTGTAGATGTATTATTGATCATTACTTAATTTCCAGATACACAGTGAATGACTTTTTCTTGTGCAAAACAAGAGACCAGCAAGTGCTTAAGAAAACTGAGTGTGATAATAAAATAGGTACTTCTCTTATTTGCTTTTACTTTAAAACTGTATGTATTTGACATTATTTGTTTTCAATTTAGACTGTTATGATGGATCTGATGAGCACCAAGACTGTATTTACTTTCATTGTGGCAATGCAGATATCATTTCTGCATCCTATGAGTGCAATGGTCAGTTTGACTGCAGCGATCATTCCGATGAACATGAAAACTGCACTTATTTCCAGTGCAAATACTCAGATGAAGTAATCAATAAACAGCTGGAGTGTAATCATAAATTTGACTGTGGGGATTATTCAGATGAGCATCCAGGGTGTGACTCTGTCAAAGAAACAGATATATTTAGGTATATTGTGCTTAATGCAAAGTTCCAACAAATAAAAAGTTATTTAAAAATGAGCCAATTTATTATTTTTCAAATTTTAATATCTAAAATGGCAGGCATGACACAACGACTTGCATTCCCACTTTCAAAGAAAGATACCTTTTTAATTTTTCTAGTGATCCCTCATTGTATCTTTTTGGGCACTAACTTTTGGTTCATTCACTAGACCGCCGTGATTGCTATTTTTCATCATCATGCCGCTGGGGGATTTGAACCTGTGACCTTCTGGGCCACAGGATCGAGTGACTTGCCATCACGGCTACCACGTCCCCGAAAGATACTTGATCTGTCATGACCAACTATTTCCTAATAGGTGTGCTGATGGTCTACAGTTTATTCCTATTTACAAGCATTGCTCCAACCACACTGAATGCCAAGATCACTCAGATGAGTTGGAATCAGACTGTCATTTCCACTGCAAGTCAGGAGATCAAACCATTTTAAAAGAGTTTCAATGTGATGGTAACAAAGACTGTCTGGATAATTCTGATGAAGAAGATTGTCATTTCACTTGCAACACATTCAATCAAACTTTACTTAAGACAAAGGTGTGTGATTTTAAAGGAGATTGTTTGGACTTTTCTGATGAGAAACAAGATTGCTCAGATACTGATATATTTATGTGTCAGTCTGGCAATCAAAAGATTCCCATGACAAAAGTCTGTGACATGACTGTGGACTGTGCAGACTTTTCAGATGAACATGTGGATTGCAGCTATGTTTTCCATTGTAAAACACGCCAAGAGATTATACTCAAAAGCAAGGAGTGTGATAAAGTTATTGATTGCACAGATGGCTCAGATGAGCATGCCAATTGCAATTATGATGCATTTCATTGTAAACACATACTTCAAGTGTTAGATAGATCCTTAGAGTGTGATACTAAAATTGACTGTATTGATGGCTCTGATGAGCATGCAGGATGCCTATTAGAGCATATATATGAAGAAGATCTATTCCATTGCCTTGATGGCAGAGGTATAGCACCAACTCAAGTTTGTGATGGAAGAAAGGATTGTGAAAATTGGTTTGATGAAGATGATTGTGAAGAGCCAACTTTTCTCAGATGTACAGCAGGAGGAGAAATCTACATCAGCTATGACAAGGTGTGTGATGGGAATATTGATTGTCCAGAGAGTAGAGATGAACCTCCAGGATGTATATTCCAATGCTTGACTACTGAACAGACTATTGGGCACTATAAGGTGTGTGATGGTATAAAAGATTGCAGTGATTATTCTGATGAGCACAAGGACTGTTCTTATGATGGGTTTAAATGCATCAGTTCAGATCAATTAACTGATGCTAAGCTAGTTTGTGATGGAGTTTTTCATTGTGATGATCATTCAGATGAGGGGATACAATGTACCTATGAACACTTTCAATGCCTTACAAATGACCAAATCTTTCCTGCTACTTTTGAGTGCAATGGACTGGTTGATTGTGTTGATGGGTCTGATGAGCATGGACATTGTTCTGGAAGGAACACACATTTAGATCATTTATTCCATAATAAAATTGGTTCTATCAAAGACCTTGCACTATATAAGTGCCATAAGAGCACAGATAGAATTTTACAAACTCTGACATGCAATGATGAGACAGACTGTCCAGATCTTTCTGATGAAGAGTTTTGTAGTATGAAGGGAAGTTTTGCTCTGACTTATATTCAAGATCTAAAACGACTCTTGACCTACAATGTTAAGAATATTGCGGATAAAAGATACACATTGATGGAAGATATGGTTCCAACTGGTTACTTCAAAGATATGCTGGGCTGTATGGGATCAACAGAGGTTACCTTTATTGATAAGTGTCTGTTCTTTAAATGTAGCCAAAAGGTATAATTGAATGCGTAAGTTGTTTAACAATGATTATGCAATGTATCATTTGCAGATTGATCTCCAGCCGCCAATGTTTTCCTGTGATGGGACCATTGACTGCCTTGATGGCTCAGATGAGTACAAGAGTGATTGTCCAGTATATGACTGTGATCATCTGAGGAACTCAGATGCTGAGTCTTTTGATAGCCTTGAGTGTAATGGTGTATTTGAGTGTAAAGATCTTTCAGATGAGCATGAACAATGCAATGAAACATATAATCAGATTAATGTAGCAAGTAAGTGTCCAGTAACATGAATGTAAGAAGTGGAAATTCTGGCGCTCTGCCTCACCTTACTTCAAACTTCTCCATATTTTAATGTAATTACTAGATACTGAAAAACTGACAATGGACTGTATGTATCTCTTAATGCTCTTCTCTGACTTAGAGCCCTTCTTTCTTTGTGCCAATGGGGACTACATCCGCAAGGAGCAGAGATGCAATGGATTCTATAACAGAGAATGCCAGGATGGAAGTGATGAAGATGGATGTGAATGGTTTCAGTGCTATAATGGATACAGAATCCAATATGATCTTGTATGCAACTCATTTCAAGAGTGTTTAACTGGAGAAGATGAAGAGAATTGTTTCTAAGAAGATGTGGCTTATATTCGGGATAAATACAAACACTTTTTAATTATAGAACTTTGGCCTATTACATTAATTTAAGATGCCCCTAAATGTCCCCTGCACAGGTCCGTCATTAAAAAAATACATATATGCATTATACAGGGGGCTCAGAATTATTAAAAATTAAACCCCCATAACTTTGCATCTGGTTGAGCTATTCAAAATCTAAAGTTATCTTTGAAGAGAAGAATTTTTACAATTATATTGTAGGAGGTACACCTGGATTTTTACTTATCAAACTTTTTAAAGTCATAACTTAAACTTAGGGTTGCATAGAATAGTCTAAATTTCACTGTTAACTGGTCTAAAAATTGGAAAACACGAAAACTGGCGAAAACGCTTTATAAAAATACTCTAGGAACAGATATGAGACCTGCTAAGTTAAGCCCTCTTACATCATAACTGACCATAAAAGTCATTCAACCCCATGATATGGCATTTTAGCCAAAATAAAGATATTGAAATCCCAGTTTAGGTTCAGAAGAGGCAAGTGTTGGATTTGCTCAATGATATATTAAAATGTTTGTCAAAATAAATTCAATAGAACAAGGTGCCAAAACTAATTTAGCTTTATCAGACAGCATCATGAACATTTTGGATGTATCTAGCTGCATGTACATATATTAAAGTTATCATGTTATTTATATTATAGTACTTTATGCTTCTCTCATGAATCTAATGAACTTGTTTGCTAGCCTCCAAATGGCAGACACAGAGTAGAGAGATAAATTAGTTTAAAATGAGCCAAGAGACTGCAAGCCATAGTCTCCACTCATTTTTTTTTGCTGCCTCCACTCATTTCTCCTCTCAAATGAGTCACCATCTAACGGCAAAGCAAACTAGGTCATTGTGCAATGCATATATGAACAGCCATGCGCTCAACAAATGTTCTACATTTGTTTTCAATGAACCTGTTTGCTAGCTCTCAAAGCGACTCAGACGAGAGTTTTCTTTCCTCAGTGAGCGGAGAAAGGAGCAGAAGCAGCGGAGAAATGGATTAAAATTGAGCAAAAAGATGACATTTCCACTCATTTTTTTCGCTGCTTCTGCTGCTTCTGCTCATTTCTCCACTCAGAGGAGTCGCCATCTAACGAGAAAACTATACAAAAACCGGCCAAGCAAATAAGTTCATTATCATACTTTTACTATTTGCAATACCAACAAGTAATCAAAGCTCTTGTTACTAGTACCTTTTACAATTAGTAATATACATTCTTTCTTAAGCATATAAATTATACAAACTCAGAGTTATATTGATTAAAAACAACACTTAATATTCTATAAGCACACTTCCAATGATTTGTTCTTATTTCTTAGTATTTCCCAACAAAATCATCACCCTAGACAGACCCTGCCTGAACCCAAGCGGTCAGGGCGGCTTCATCCAGATCTGACTGCCTGAACCATTCCACGCCAGCAGCCACATTTTCAAAAGCAACCGTTGTATCAGGTAGAGAACCAGCTACGAGGTCAATAATGACCACCAGATTGAAGGTGGTGATTCCAGTGATGGAACACGGCGGACCTAAAGAAGTATGAGTACCGGAGTCATTGTCCGACAATTTCCTTGGATCAAAATGAACCGTCTCATTAAAGGCAACATTTAATGTTAAATAGCACGATTACTCTAATGTCTGAAGCACTTCATTTGATAGTAGTAATAATTCAATATTGGATTAATACCACAGCCATACTCGATCCAAGTTGCAGCTAACTAAGAACAAATCCCTTGAATAATTCAATATACTTTAGCTGCCTACCTCCTCCTACATGTGCAGTTGGAGTAGTGATTCCTCCAATATCCTCCACAGTAATGAAAGCCAACCCCGAATAAGCTAAGAATACATCTAAGGCCCCACAGGCTTTGGGGCATCTTATTTGGTAGTAGACTTTACTTCCGAATTTACCTCCTGATTGGGGGAACGATAGGGGAACAGTAGAAGTGGAATGGAGCACTGGAATATTAAAGTGTACCGACGCATAAATATAGAACATGGATTGTTCCCTTACCCTTATCATCAGGGTCCGTGTTGGCTTAAATTAGAAATGACATCAATATGTAGACACAGCATGTGATAATTATGTACCTGCACATCCATTAATCCCGGATATAGATCTGGGAAAAGGATTTAACTGTTCCGCAGTGGAAATGTCCCCACTGTACAGCCAGCACTCAGGGCCAAAATAATAGAAAAAAAAGTAACCGCAAGAGTTCCTAACAGAAAGCAATTTATAAGTATAAGTTGTGGACATTAGAGGCCAATGCTTAGTACAATTGGCATGTATTATCACACTCATCTACGTTGATATCCTGGTTGAAAACTGGTAGGATTATAGTGCCCGCAGCAAACAGATTGGGGGTGCAGCCGGAATCTGGGAGGTAAAGTTTAAAATATATATGAAAGGCTAGTTACAATCACAGAATCATTCAGTGCTTGTAATTTGTTCAAAAATAAAAGCAGGGATTTGAATTTAACCAGGAGAAGCTGGCTTATAAACCTTCAGGACGAGAGGTAGTATTTGCTCCTCAATGAAATAATTTGCTTGGTCTCTTTTTGAATCACTTTCTCGCTAGATAGCACAACAAGAGTTGAAAAAAGACTTATAACTGGCAAACATTTTGAGCTCAGTGTTCAACTCTTTTCCCCCCTTCAGGGATGCTATATAATGTAAAAAGAGTCAGGCAAATTATTCCATTAAATTAAGGAGGCATCACAAAGGGATGAAGTAGACAAGTACAAGTCTCAATTGCTTCATTGATACAGTATAATAATGCCATTCTTATTTTATCTACATTGGTAAATACGACATCGTACCTCCCTGCTTATTAATGGCTGCAATATCATATTCAATCAATGTTAAAAGGACTTACATAATGCTGGATGGGTATAACATCCCAATACAACAGTAGAGATGATTACAAGAATACTCCTCATTATTGCGTGGTTTTGGAAAGAATGATTGTTTGTCGCTTGGGCTTAATAGCAACAACGCTCAATTTTATCCCTACATATGGTTATTTAAGTTGCATTTACTTCGCATAAAAAGGCATTTTTTGGGGGGAATATAATAAAAAAAAATTGCATACACCTGTCCCTTGTGTACTTTTATTACGGGAGAATTATATATTTAGTAGCAATGGTAATCATACAACAGGTTTTACCTCAGTGACAGTTTATAATAGGAAGAAATTCAAGTGACCGTTAAATGCATCAATTAACGTTATTTTTTTTAGAATAGGGCCTCCATACTTCTTCTATATCCCTTTAAAGGATGTTATATTAGTTGAGCATCATGCTCGTAAATTTCAGTTTAAAAGCTTCATACTCCTTATTGCACAGGTTGTGCGAATTTTGATACCTGACATTTGTACTTCTACATAATATACATGTATATATATATACAATTGATACATGCATTACTTTGAGCCGTATGATACTCGAGCTTTGGTATACAAGTACATGTGGTTTATGCTATGTATGTGCGGCTGACTCTTCAATCATACAGTATACAACCACATAAACCTGGCTAGTCAACTGTTGTCCTTTATTGTGGTCAATTTGTATGATTCAAACATAGAAATAGAGAATATATCTATGGGTTGAGAGTTTTCCTCCTGTAAGAAGAGTCAAATATAATTACACCAGTGCAGTGTGTATATGCCATTAACTAAAGCCTTTGAACAGTGTTTACAACAAGGTAGTAAAGAGGTAGACAACTCATAACCATCAATAAGAAATCTTCCAAGCTGGTAATTTTTGCGATTTCTGCCTTCAATTTTTGCATCTTTTTCAGCCTCTTCAATGGACTTAATGATTTCAGTCTCTAAAATCAGCTGCTTTCTAGACCAGATACACCAAATAATGGCAAATATTCACTAACATCCTTTTCAGAATTGAGTCAAATCTGGGAGATCACAAACATATGTACAGTAGTACTTCTGGTGTTGGATGTTGGGTGTAACCACTTCTTTAAACATGTTGTAACTGACCTTCCTCTGAAATAAAGTTATTGAACACAGTTTCATCTACTGTAGTTATTGCTTCTTAATTTGATATTATAATAGTTGAACAGTGGTAGCATTTCTGAGTTCTTTTGAAAGGGAATCCCTGATAATCATTGATTTGACGTGGTAGCCGTGGTCGCAAGTCGCTCGATCCTGCGCCCAGAAGGTTGCAGGTTCGATTCCCCCCAGCGGCATGATGATGAAAAAATTGATTGAAGATATAGTGGCAAGCAATTAGTTTAAGGATATGTTAGGTTGTATGGGATCAAAGGAATTTACATTCATTTATTGATCAGTTTCTGTTCTTTACATGTAGCAAACAGGTATAATTAATGTGTTTGTTAAGTAAGTGCAATTCATTTAATTTGTTGTAATATATTGGTATCAATCCTCCAATGTATTCTTGTGATGTACGATGTCTATGGACTGCATTGATGGTTCAGATGAATATAAAAGTGGATATCCAGTATATACTGCAAACAGCTTAGAAATACAGATTTGGAAACATATGACCATCTTGAATATCGAATGCAATGGAGTTTTTGAATGTGAAGACCTTTCTGAAGAACATGAACAGTGTGAGGAAATATACAATAAAAGCAGTCATAGACCCCTGCAACCTGGACAAACCGCGGATTTAATTTTCCAGAACTCATACTTGCACTCTTCACACAGAAGAAGGCCATTAAAGAAAGTTGGGGAGAAGGCCCTAATTAGCTTTGACTCTAAATATGACTACTAAAGTATGCACCGTTTTACTTCCAGATCCCTTGATAGGTTAGTACATAAACACTACATAAGTGACAAGTTCTAGCACTACTCCCGTCCAGCCGTTTTTGACCTTTTGACAATAATTCGGAAATAAGAGGATTTACGACAAAAGTGTATAAAATCAGTTGCATGTTCATGATTTGTGGGATATGTTTATAGTTTGTAATAATGACAGTGGTGACTAGAGGTGTAAATCGGAATTCCGGAAATCCGGAAATCCGGAAATGAGATGCCTAAACCATTTCCGGAAATGAAATGTCCATTTCCGGAATTCCGTACTACATAAGGATTTTACTATATAGTTCTAAAAAATGGGAGAAAAAGTAAGCATTTCAGATTTTTTTTTGACATTTTGGATATAATATACTCTCACGTTTTTTCCTTCATTTTGCATGATTATTTTTAGGGCCATTAATTAAGGAAGTTTTGAAGTATTGTATATTATCTTTGCCAATACCGTACTTGAATAGCTGTTTGTTAAGTAGTACTTCATAAAAACACTGGCAACACTGAACTATATTAAGTGTCATGCATTGTTACTTGTCATTATTGGTCAAAAAGTAAATATTACCCTTATAAATACTACAGATAGATAGTAGTATTCCATGATAACATATAAGAGCTAGAATCCACCAATCCAATAGTAAGTTGAGTTGTCCTCTAAAACTACTCCCTATATTTTATCTTTATACTTTGGACATTTTAAATTCAGCCTTTAAAGCTATTAAAGGTCAATTCTTGACAGTTTTGACAGCCCAAAATCCTTTTTACACACTAATTTGCACCTATTCTGCCCATTTTTCTTTGAAAAAGCCTCTTGTTATGTAGTAAAGTCCCTATGTACTGCGGAATTCCGGAATTTCCGGAAATGAGGCCTGTCATTTCCGTTTCCGAAAATTTTCATTTCCGGAAATGAAATGACACCTCTAATTGTATATGTAGGAAGGGAGTTTGGAAAAAGAGGATCTTTCAGTTTTGAGGAAATTTCAAGATTAAAAAGACACTACTGTAGATAAATAAATAAAACCGTACTTAAGCGCGCATGCTAGTTGCTCAATTCCGACAATGAAATAAATAGGGGTTCGATTGTAAGTGACTAGAAGAAATATTTAATTAAATAGTTGACTATATATAATGAAGCCATCCAAGGTAGTTTCCAACTTGAAAAGTAAAATTCTTTCAAATAGAAAGAACAAGATTACAGCTGCGATAATAATAGTCCTGATAACCGTCTTGATAATAGTGGCAATAGGAACACCGTTGGTGATCTCTTCCGCAAAGGACAATGGGGGTTGGAAATAATAGTACATATTGCATTACTTTTCACGTCATTTATTCCATCTTTAGAGTTGGGTTACGGCAATGCTAATGTAACAGAGACAGGTAAAACTTAATTGCTAATGTGTAATAAACAATAAATTACAAACCACCCCTGGATTTACTACCCAAAGTATATGAAGTAAATTATATGAGCAAAAGTGTGTAAGAAAGGTTCCTTTAGAGAAAATTGCCTTCTAATATCTTGTCTCATTACATCTTAGTGCAAAGTTTAATACCTCTTAATCTTCCCCTATTCCATGCAAGAACCGCCCACTTGGGGACAGTGGCGATCCTGGACAGCGTGTGTCAAGACATGTGGCACAAATGTGACCAAAAGTCGGAATCGAAACTGCCTCCAAAACTCCTTTTTAAAGCCTTCAATACTGTGTGGACTGGACTATGAGGAGACAAGATCGTGCCA
>LR141914.1:0-11486 GCA_900659605.1 Tisbe holothuriae | reverse complement strand
CACAGTTAGTGATTGATTGTTGTCAGGCTGTGGCTCCAGGGAGTGGTTCTACTGGCTGTGTGACAGCGGAGAACACTTATTTTATCCACAACTTCTTCAGGACCTGGATCATCCTATCACTATCGGTTCAAGTCTCGCTGAGGCCGGTTGGGCCGGTTGAGCAGGACCAAAACGAAAAGCTTTCTTTACAGTGGGCCGACTGAGATGAATGTTCTTTGAGTGAATTTGGCCGTCAGCTGATGTCAGGAGAGTCTGGGCCGAAAAGAGAATCGAACCTGCATCAGTGCAGCAGCACAGACAAGTTTACTGCTGCAGCATCGACAATTTATCGGATTAAGCCAGTGCCACTGAGCACTTCCAGGATTTTTACTCAATCTTGTAGAGAAACTTTGCAGGCTGCTTGGATTGGAGGACCATCCTTGGAGTAACATTTCAATGGATGCCTTCAATGGAAACCGGCCGGCTCGTGCGTTTCACAACTACATAAACATGGACGGGGCCATGGAGGACCCGCTGACGTCCTCCGATGATGAGGAAGAACAGTATAGTAGGGGCGTTGAGGAGGTTCCAGTTGATCATAACCAAGTGGTCACACTTCCTCCTGCAACGATCAACTCTGGGGCGACCAATAATCGGAGCTTCCTGAGAGAGAAAGTCTTCTATGATATTGGGAACAAGAGGGAGGCGTCGGCGTGCCCGGTTTGTCAAGAGTGGTTCACAACCTTGGAGCAGATGATAGCTCATCAGGTAAGCGAGGAGTAGAAATGAAGCGAACGGTAATGAAATCAAAACTGGGGTTTCCAATGACAAAAAGGTTCTTATTTGTAATAAGAACCTTTTTGTCATTGTCTACGGAAAAAAATCACAATATATTTAATGTTCAAGGAACTCGAGGGGGGTAGGAGAAGATTGATTTTGATCTTCCCGTATTTATTGTCTGTCATATTGAGTTATTGATCATCTCTTTTAAAGGCTACAAATAACTTCTGAGTAATGGAATGATTTTAAATATGTTTCTTTACCATTTCTATGCTAATATGATTGGTAACGAATTACTAACGATAGATAATTTAGGTCTTCGAACACCTCCGCCATTTCTGCCAACACTGCGGCCAGATCTTCCTCACCGGGCAGGAGAAATCCGTCCACCTGCTGCTCACCCACGACACCCACCCTTGCCCCAGCGCCTCCCACAGCTGCCAGGCAGTGCTTCCCACCCGACACGAGCTCGTCCTGCACAGCGTGGACCGCCACGGCATCCTGTACTGCCCGTTCTGCGCCTACCCGTTCACCAGGTCCAACGTGGACCTCCATCTCCGGACGAACCACTTTGTCCGCGGCGCCCACGGGAAGTCTCTCTTCGACAGCTTCATCGACAAGGGGTTCCAGCTCGTGACGGATCAGCGCCAGAGGACGGTCGAGTGCACGCTGTGTGGCGTTGGCAAGACGCTTCCGAGGGAGAAGGTCTACAACCATGTCCGCTTCAGGCATCACCTCCTCTTGGAGAGAGCCATCGCGCTCTTGGCAAACTGCAACTTCACTACCAACAAATCTGTTTGTGATAACATCGATGATGATGAGGTGATTGATAAGAAAAAAGCCAAGTTTAAAATAATATTAATGTTCGTTTTACAGGTGGAGGAAATGAATCGAGCAGCCCAAGAAAAGAAAGTCCTATCCATGGCCAAACATAGGGTGATACCAATGAGAAACATGGGCGAGCCAAACACTCCGTACAAGTGTTCAGGTTGGTGGTTAATATATAATGAAAATTTACACATGTAGAAAAGTGTGTCTTAGGTTGCATAACAAAGTCTAATAGTACTATTATAGTGGGATTTAAGAACATTTCTTGCGCAAATTGTAAGTCTGAGTGAGGCGCTTTCGACATAAACTACATCATATTGCATACACTATAATCATAACGTTTATATGTTGCAGAATGCCGCGATGTTGAATTTGCCGACAGCGGCCTCCACCTCATCCTCGTCCACAGCTACCGCTACTGCCAGCATTGCAACACTTTCTTCTCCGCCACGGAGGACCTCCGTCGCCACCTGGCGGCCGTGCTGCAGAACCATCCTCCCAACGACTGCAACCGCTGCCACCAGGAGTGCAAGGACGCGCTCAACGTCATCCGGCACCACGCCCGCAAGCACAACACCTACACGTGCTTCCTCTGCCCCAAGACCAGCATGTCGAGCTGGGATCAGCTCCGGAAGCATCTGCAACGGGATCACCGGATAACTTCCGTCGGGTTAAGTGGCGCGGATTCGCTGCGAACGCTGCTCACATTGCCCTTGATGCGATACGTGGACGAGGAGGGTTGTTTTGAGTGCCGCATGTGCGGGGACGATCCGCGATCGGTGCAGCCGCGGCACTTCGGTCGTGACCAGGGCATGCTCATGGTCAACCACTTTCGAGCGGTGCATCTGGTCAAAAGCTCTCGATCGGTGCTCGCAATGCTCGACAGTCGGAAAATGAGCGCATTGAATCTTGGATTCCTCAACGAAGATTGTTTGCTCTGCGGAGGAGCTTTCAAGACCAAGATGGAGCTTAAGAAACACCTCCTTTTGAAGCACCCTTCACTGCAGCCGAAAGTTAGCTTGATTAAAGGTATTCATAAAGTTTTATGCTGAGATGTCTTAATATTATAGTATAATGTTTTAGTTGAACCCAGCATGCTAAACATCCGCGTCCGTTCTCCTGCTGCGCCCATGGAAAGCATCTCAAACAGCGTGGACGTCCTGGAGGAAGATTTCTTCGTCCATGACGATGATCTGGACGAGTTCTTTCCGGACCCGGTGGAATCCACGAATCAGAGAGTGGAATCTCGTGAGCCAATCACCGTCCACTTCCCAGGCGGCGGCGGCCCGTCCTTAGCCAAGGTCAAGGCTGAGGCCATGGAAGTTGAGGATGATCATAGAGAAGACGAGGTCGAGTCAGACGTAGAAGAAGAGCTGGGTCACAAGCTCTCAATGGACGACGTGAAGCAACGCGGGCTGAAGGTCGAGCCGGAGCCGGAGGCTGCTCCGCCTTCCGAAGAGAGCTGCGACTTGGTGTTGATGGAGTGCCAGTTGTGCTCAAGAGTGCTGCCCTCCATCAGGAACTTTCAGCTGCATATGAGAATTGCTCATCCTGATGCGCACGACCAGAAGAACCTGCCGTTTCCATGCGACGTGTGTCCTAGGAGCTTCCATTTTGCAGCGAGTTTAGCACAGCATAAAGCCAAACGGCACAAACAGCATCGACCAGTGGACGTGCCGGCGCCTGCGCCCGCTGCTATTGCCTCTGCCAGTGGTGAGGGATACATATGCAAATTTTGCTCGTCCGCTATCGCCGCGAAGAGCGCCATGCGCCGACACCTCAAGCAGTTCCACTACACCGAGGACATTGGAGAGGACTTTAAGTTCAAATGTAAGAGCTGCGCGGAGATGTTCTGGTCGGTGAAGGAGCGCGACGAGCACGGAGTGACCGTGCACGGAGAGAGCAAAGAGGTTCACGACATGGCACGATGCCCTGTCTGCGGGTTATGGTCCAAGAATAAGGTGACGCTGAGACGTCACATGCAGAGGGTGCATAAGGACCAAGAGGGTGGTATCGAGTCTGAGGAGTTCCGTGAAGACAACATTGATGAAGAGGACAAGCAAATGGTGCGCTGCCAGCTTTGTGGGCACTGGTCCGCTAGTAAGAGTACGCTACGACAGCACTTCCAGAAAGCTCACGCCAACCAGAAGTTCACTCCTGACTTGTGCTTCCACTGTCCAATCTGTCCACCAATGGAAGCGGACGGGGCGGGCGGAACATTCTTCCAGACGAAGGCTGATCTCGGTCGACACACGCGGGAGTGTCACGGAACAACTGGCCCAGATGTTGCCAGCAGTGGCGGCAACGAGGCGATGCCGTATGCCTGTGCCGAGTGCGGGAAAGCCTTTGCGCGCATCTTCAATTTAGATAGGCACATGAAGGCTTTCCACGCTCCTGAGGAGTACAAATGCGAGCATTGTGGCAAAGAGTTAAAGGTAGGTTATTATTTTGCTAGAACTCTTCCTCCTTCACTGAATCCATGTCGTTGACAAGTGGATCCTCCTCCTCTGCAGATTCCGGTGTATCGTAGTCAATGTAGATGGCGTTTCCGGACGCCAACACGAAGATCGTACTGTACGAGTTCTGGTATGACGTCATGCTCGTTTTGACCCCCACGATGGCGTTCGCGCCGCGGAGCCTCGCAGCGTCTTGAAGGCGCTCAAATACCAGATCGGCGGCCGTGGGGAAACGCCCCGAACTATCAACCTGCGGAGGAGAGACGAACGGGTTCTGTCATTAGGAATTAATATCATGAATTTCGAGGGGTCCGCCGCGGGTTTAGTTTAGATCACTTGCCGTTGCGTGGATAAATCCAAGGTGTGTGTACGTTCCGTTGATGTTGGTTGGCTCTTCGGATGTAAATAGTTCCACTGGTATTTGGTAGGATAATTGGGGCATGCCAATGGATCCCTGGACGAGCAGGGCCATAATGGCCAAGATGGTTAGTCTTCCCATAGCGACTGGACAGTCTTAACTAACGTCGCATAAGATATTTTTGTCACCATGCCAAAATTGCTTCTCTTTCTAGTCCAAGCGGTCTTACTCGATGCATCTGAGGATGAAGCACGGCATCGCCGCGTTCGGCAGCGAGGCGCCCCCGCCCACCACCGTGGTCAAGACGGAGGAGGGCGGGGTCACCAGGTTGGTTGTCGAGAGAGGGCATCAGTGCAAATTGTGCGACCTCAAGTTCAGCTCAAAGTCCGAGAGGCAAATTCACTACAAGAAGGTAGGCGGCTCTCATTACCAATATTTTTTATTATACGGAACTCTTTATAATATATTCCGTCTAGGACCACCCCGATGAACAACCGTTCAAGTGTGAGTTTTGCGACCGCGGCTTTGCCACTCGCAGCTCGAAACGCAACCACACCCGCTTCCAACACGCCAAGGAGCTCTTCGGCCCCGACGGCGAGGCCTCCAACATGGTCAAATGCGACACGTGCGGCCGCATGCTGCGCAAGGACTCCTACCGAGAGCACCTGCTCATCCACAGCGGCGTGAGATACAAGTGCACGCACTGTCCAAAGGAGTTCGTTCAAAAGTCAAACCTACGGCGACACATCCGGATCCATCTGGGAATCAAGCCGTTCAAGTGCGACGTCTGTCCGAAGACATTCACGGACAGCGGTGCGTGCAACGCGCACAAGGCCACCCACGACGAGAGCACGCGCGTCGCGTGCAAGTACTGCGGACAGATGTTCTCTCGGGGACAGAAGCTGCGCTATCACATGCGGATTCACACTGGCGAGGGCTTGCTCAACTGCGACTACTGCGAGAAGATCTTCACGAACCCGTACTCGTACAAGTGCCATCTGAAGGCGGTGCACGGCGCCAAGGAGCAGATGGAGGAGTGCTCAGAGTGCGGTTGGTCCGTCACAGGGTCGGCCAACATGTGCGAGAGCAAGCTGTCCGAGCATATTAAGGACATGCATCCCGACATGGGCATATCATGCAGAGAGTAAGTTTTAGATTCCCACCCTAACAACTTCTTGCGTCATATTTTCTCCCTTTCAGGTGTGGTACCATGTCCCGCTCCAGCCTTGAGCTCAGTCGACACATTATGAACCACCACCGGCAGAACAAGCCTTCAACCTCCTCCTCCTCCAAGGGCAAGGGTGGTGCTGAACTCATCCTGTACCACTGCTTACATTGTAAACACGGCTCCAACAGCCAGACTGACATGCGTCTGCACCTGGAGGAACAGCATAACATCACACAAGAGGTCTCCTTGCATTACTCGGACGGGAACAAGGACTTCAAATCAGACCCGAATGCATTGCAACTGAGCTTGGGTGCCAAGCCGCTCTACAACTGCTGGCATTGTAGCCTGGTGTTCCAATCGGAGCGGGCACTAAGAAAGCATCTCAACAGGGATACAAAACTAAAGAAAACCTGCCCTGTGTAAGCTATTTTTTACCCACTCTGATTTAACAATGATTTTTAATATGATCCTTTTTAGGTGTTACTCCATGTTCAAGTCTTACCGGGAGACGAACCTCCACATCCTGGACACTCACCCTAACGTGGACGTGGAAGGCGCCATGGTCGTACTGCAGGACCAAGAGGACGACGCCAACATGGACCTAGGCCACGGAGAGGATGACGATGAGGAGGTGGACGAGAGCGAGGTCCTCGAGCTGGACGATGGGTTCGACGATGAGGCTTATGATGGAGTCGAGGACCCGCTTGGGGCAGGTCAAGATGATGAAGAGGATATTGAAATGATGGCCGAGCCAGAGCAGGAAATGGTGGTGTTGGAACCAGACGTGCATATAGGACATTCAAGCGAATATTGACAAAGTACTCTTAAACTTACATTGATGATAGATTGAGATATATGGCATCCACAGTATGGAGGTATAAAGCATTTTTAGAATAAAAGATATATTATACAGCATCGGTCCATTTATTCCTTAAATGCACACTTTCTTCCCATTCATACTTGATCTGGCTCCAGTCTTCTTCTACTTTTCGAGCGGCGCGTAGTTGAGCAGCTTCTCGATGAGATCCACGTGCCCAAGGAGCATCCGCCGGCAGCAGTAGCGCTTCAGACCGAGAGCGTCCAGGGCGTCACTGCAAAAATAATGCAAACAAATTCTAAGTTAACAGAGTTAATGTATATAAAGCTCTGTGCCGCTACAGAGCTTAAAATGGAATGGATTGGAGGTCGAGGCATGGTTCGAACCGCGATTCAGTCAGGCGCACCAGGCAGGCTGAGTCGCGGTTAGACGGTGAGATGATTAGACGGTTAGATACGATGCAAGCCTCCACCTACTTTTACTACGAGTACGAGTCCAATTAATTAGATGAGGACATACGTGCAATTTGAGATGAGCGAAAGGCTCTTTTTGAAAATTAGGAGACCTATTTCTTACTAGTTTATTTCAAAGAAGTTAGTGAGTAGTGACAATGCCCTAAAACTATAAAATTCCGGTTCTTTTTTTTTCTTTCTTAAGAAGCCTGTTACCATTCCAGATGACCGACATGGCCTATGCATGGTCATAAAGACACTGAGTGATTTCTAACCCTAAATTCGTAGATAATGCTTTGCTTTTGAAAGTGTTGTTTTCTTACCCCTCTGTGTACTCTGCCTGCAGCAGCCCCAGGTACGCCTCCCACTTGTTTCCAATCACCTTTCCGCAGGTGAAGCACCGGATCGGGATGATCATCGTCAAGATCAAGAGGAGGATCGGAGGATGGGAAGATGGGAAGATGGAAGACGGGCGAAGGGCGGAACACAGACCAAGGAGGGATCACGGAGGCTGGAAACGGGGCATTTAAGATTGTCTTGCACTTAGGATGGCCCTTCAGGGCCTGCGTATTGGAGTAACTTACTAGCTGCAATACGCTGAAGTAAGCTACATTCTGAGACATGCATGTGAGTGGATGTGAGGGACTCTGACACTAATATCGCCTTACTCACCCTTATTGAGCCCTCTAAAGCGTCACTCTTGCTGTAATGAGGGTACTTAGCGCGCTCATTTACTTCGTGAATGAGTTTTCCCTCTTGAGCCAATTCTCCGGTCAGTCGCGTTGACGGCGTTGTTGTTTCCCAGTTTCCCTCACTGGGTCCGCCTTTGTTTGTTGACATTCAAGCGGAGAAAGAAAGGAGAAAAAATAACCGATGAAAAGTAAGAAAGCTATGCGCAGGCTATGCGCAAGGAATTTCCATTCATTTCATTTCATTGTATTTCATGAGAAAATAAAAGCTTTTTTCTGATACAAGGCCCTTCTTTACTTCTCAGCTAGGTGTTATATTTCTCCCATAGAACTAATACTAAAGGGAGGAATGGAAGCCTTTTTTGTACACAAAAGGATGATGGTATTAGAGATCCGGTTTTGCTCACAAAACCTTTAACCGGAGAGGGTGCGGAAACAGTTTGTTTTCACTCACGAAATCTATAACCGGAATCCCGGAATCACATCAATGTTTACTTTAAGCAAAGTATTACTGTATTTTCCTTTCCTCCCTTTAGTATTAGTTCTATGATTTCTCCCCTCCTTCGAGAGAAAATATAGAGGGAAAAGGGTCCTAATGAGCTGCCAAGGGAACATTTGGCGTTAATAAGACCTAAGTTTTGAGTATCATAGTTATGACGGGATTGTGACGGACAGAGAAGTGAGAACTTCATTAACTTGCTTCCTTTTCCCGCCACATCTTCAGTTGGCAGCTCAGTCAGACCCCTCCCTTGTTATTTTATCTAATAGGTACTGGACATAGAAAATAAGCGCCAACTGGTGTCAGAAATTGTCATAACTGGAGATACTGATAATTCAGGCCTCTGCCAATCTGCCCAAGTCTCCAACTGCCCAGGCCAAATAGGGATACCATATGACAATATTAATTTTAGTACCAAATGAAAATTTTTTCAAGATAACCAATTGTTACAACATCTCTTTAGTGCATTGGATTCAATTAAAATATGTATGTGAAAGTACTTTAGCTCTTACTCTGTATTAAACTTTGTTTCCCCGGAAATGAATGTCAAAGAAATGCGGGGGAAAAAGTTTATCAACCCTTCTCCTTCTGATTTCAACTGACTGAGCTGCATGCCTAAGCTGGCTCAGCTGGGCCTAGAGAGGCCGGTAGATTCTGTCTCAGAGCTGAGTTTTCTTCCTTTTTTGCTTTGGGGGAACGAAAACATGCTGAAGGAGAATCTGAACTTGGTTTCTGAGCCACTTTTATTGTCAAAGAACAATAAAAGTCATTTTAAATAGGAGCATTCCTAGATTCAAAAACCAGCCCTTGATTAGTCTCTTGTGGGAGGAATTCTCACTGACATACTGTTTTAATAGGGATGCCAATGAATTTAACAGAATTTGGTCCATTAATTTTACGTTTTAATGTTGTTAGCTTTTTCAATGAACAAAAATTTACAGAATTAATACAAAACATTTGCATATGCCTTAGTATAAAAGAGAAAACGTTTCAAGCATTAAAAAACCTTAAGTCCCAACTTTTTAATAACAGAAAACGCGCATTTTGTCAACCCTACATTTGAAGGAATTCTAATCATAAAATTATGTCGTTTTTAAATGTCATTTTACTCACTAATTACTCATTTGTTTGTTAATAATAATTAAGATAATTAATAGAAAATGGCATTGCCTCTTCTGCAGTAACATTTAATTTAAGAAAAAGGGTCTTAATCCCCACAAAACACTCCCTTTCTCCCAGTACATAACAGTACATAAAATCAGCTGTCAGTATCTCCAGTTTTGACAAAACAATCCACGAGGGAGCGCCAGGAGTTAGAAACGTGGTGTACTTCCAGTACCTAAAGGAGCCTTAGCTAGTTTGAGTAGTTTCTCTTGAAGAAAGAGATGCGACATCCCTGCCACGTGGGCCAGTTGAGCACTGAGCTGCCAATTTGACCACAGTGGTTAAGCACTTAGTTTATACTCCTATGATCCTCCAGTATTACAGTATATATAATTAAACTCGAACTCTTAATTTTTAGTCTATAATTAGTCACTAAGGCAATTTTCGTGATAGCTACAGCTCAGTGTAAAAATTATACATATACACAGGCTGTTAATAGCCAAGGACAGAAAGATCCACTAGCCAAGTTAGCCAACGAAAGTCGGGGAAGCTCAGGCAGGCCTCGGGAATCCGAGCCGAGCTGAACAATTCACTCGGCCTACTGTCTATGAGCCATCGAAATAGGACAACTATTAAACCTCCTTGCTATGAGCTATGAGCCTTTTCACTTTTCCCTCCACCCAGCTTCAGTCAGCTGCTAGGCTAAGCAGGCGCACGCACTCACGTCAGTATCGGTCAGGTGCTCATCCAGTTTCTCCCTTTTTTAGGGTAACTTACTACTCAGCTTAAGTACTAAAGCTGAGTGCGGAGTTACTAAAAAAACTTCTTCTTTAGCTCAGCCATCAGGCATCAGCTCATTCAGCTGTCACGAATCTCTCTTTTCCTCTCCATCTCCCCCCGCAAAGCCTGGCTCCCGGCCTCCCGCGTATCTCGCTGAACAAGTGCAGGAACGACACCGACAAGGTCATGGCCGCATCCGGAGCTCTCCTCAAGAAGGAGCGTCAGCAACCAAAGAAGTTAAGCGACTCGCCCTTCATCCTCCACGGCCACCAGGCCAAGGACATGGTCGCCATGTTGACGGAGACACAATCGAAATCGCAAAACGAAGTCGCCGCCAAGATCCTCAAGAAGGAATTCGGGTTGGAGTTGCCAAAGGGCAGCTACTTCTTCCAGGTCGACGCGGCTAAGAAGTATGTCTCCTTCTATTTCCACGAGTTGACCCGCGACGTACGCAACTTGCGCAGGATCATCAACGCCCCGGCAATGCACTGCTTCTCGTGGCGCGCAGAAGACAAGGCTTCCCGCGAAAAGAAGTTGAAGCTGTGCGAGGATGCCGGGCTCCTCCGCGGTGTCGAGGACAAGAATGGCGTGAGGGGATGCTTCGCCGGTGGCAGTCGCCGTCCACTGTCGGACCCCGCCATCGACTTCGTGGCCTACTTAGCTGCCGAGAACCTCGACGTCGACCTCAACAGCCTTGAGTGGAGGCATAACGACGAGGGTGTTAAGGAAGAAGAGGAGGAGGAGACGGAGGAGGAGACTGAGAAGAAGGCCCTCTCCGACCTACTCAAGGCAGCCAAAGAGAGGATCGAATTCCTCGATGGCAAGTTGAAGAAGCAGGCGGAGGCGAACAAGGCGCTTCGTAAGAAGATGGCGGAGCTCATCGAAGAGCATAGCGGAGACAGCAGCGACAACGGCTCCCGTAGCAGCGGCACCTCCTCCTCTCCCTTCGCCTCCTCCACCGCGTCGGGAAGGAGCACGAGCAGCCGGAAGACCAAGAAGCAGTTTGAGGATACGGAGCATGACGACGTGGAGCCGGAGAAGAAGAAGAAGACTTCCAGGACCGAACAGAAGCAAACGACTTCTGACGATGGGCAGTAAGGGTGAATTGGAGGTGGGGCACGGGTCTGGGCGAGGACAGCCCTGTGCGGTGTTACAAAGATTTTAAGCAAGATGAGGAAGGGTTGGGGGTTAAGGGACATGGCGAGGCATGTTCATTAAATGGATGAAATGGGAATAAACATAAATATACTTTCTTCAAATAATTCTTATCTTGTCCCAATCATTTATCCAATATTATTGTCGTACAAACAGCTGACTGCGTTTCGGTAACATTTTTGTGTAACATTCATTTTCTACACTGGTACACATTTATTTATTGATTTTTTGTGCTAGTTATTATGTTATCTTGTAAAGCATTTGTTACTCAATCATAAATTTGAAAAATATGCAATTTTAACCCTTGATATGACCTTAAAAAGTCTTAAAACTGAAAAGGTTTCGAGTGATTTGTTTACAAGCTGCACTCAGCTGAGTTCCTCAGCAGACTTCAAAACAGAGTAATTGAAGTACAAGTATA
>LR141913.1:0-11488 GCA_900659605.1 Tisbe holothuriae | reverse complement strand
CAATTTATCCCTCAAGTAGGGTAAATAGGGGGACCAAGCACTGCACCGTCCAAGTAAACTGCTTTGTATTTATTATGCTCCCGCTACAACAACGACAACCCTTTCTAGGTAATTCTCAAGAATAAGCCATGTCATGCTCAGCCGCGGTGACGTCTCAAAGCGGAAAAGATTTGTCTTTATATTTCCCGTGCTGTTCCCGCCGAGATTCGTTTCAGATAGTTGCATACCTGTCGCATTTCTCACATTACGTACGGAGCGGATTAAAGATATACGGCGCGCATTTTAAATATTTCTTTTCCTTAAATCCGCACTTTCATTAATACAAGAAATGCATGCACACATCTGCAACTGGTATGCGGCTTCCCGTAACAGAAGCGAATCTCGGCGGGTAGCAGCACTACTCATAACATGGAGAAGAAGACAGGCTTGAAAAGAGATTATGTTGTAGGATAAAGACGGTTTGTTTGTGTTAAAACGATGCGGTAAAAGTGGGAGAGAAAAGGGACTTTGCGTACGAGTGTCAGTGCAAAACTTGGATAATGTTGAAAGCAATGCTTTAATACTCATAAAAACGTCACAAACGTGCATCCCTAGAGATTTACGCGTGTTCCCATTTCTAAGGACATTCTGTTGTTTCAGAACCTCTTCTGATGAATGAATAAAGTTCTCGCTCTTGACAACATGCTAAAAGGTCGCCGCTTTTGTGTGATGGCTGCTGATGCCTCAAAAGCATCAGAATGGCAAAATACACACTTAAAATATATGTCATAAGAGGGCTTGGAAGTCAAAATATGCACTTTATTCGGAATTATAAGCCAATAATAAAGAAAAATTTACCATTTTTGTTCAGATGCGTGTTTATATCACATTGGCATTGAGTTTATCTCGTGGAATTCTACGGAACCCCATAGTATAAACACATATCCGAGAACGCGGAAACAACGTCAAGCCAAAAGAGGAACTTTTCCTTTCAACGAAATGAACTCTGAGGAATTCTGTTGACGGAACAGAAAAGAGAAGAAGAACAAAACATAAAAGACAAGAAGAAAGATTCTTGTAAACCCATTTTCCATATAGCTCTCTCTGTTCATACTACTGTGACTATTCATAATGCAATATAGTTTATTATGCCTGCTCACAGAACTAGAATACACAGAATACACACAATATAGTCAAAATATGCAGTTTTATGTTTCTATATCCAAGTAGTTTTTGCCCTTTTCCAATTCTTATCTGTCACTCCATCTCCAAACTTCTCCTTCTCCTTTTGTTTTTGTTTACTCGAGGCCTTCTTCTCGTTTCCATTTCCATTGGCTTCATATATTTATTCCGATTGGGTTTGCGTGATATCTAAGATCGAACCTTTTCACTCAAACTCGTGTCGTGTCTCTCGACGACGGCATGCCAAACAAAATATTATATCTTCCTTATTGTCGTCTTTTAACAGGGCTGCCATTATCTTACTATAATAACTAAATAAGCTACTTTTTAGCACACTAATTTCTGTGTATATTGGCAACCCTGATATACAAACCAGTGTCTCTTTTTGCAGCTGAAACAAAAGACAAAACTAGCACCGCAAACCCATCAATCGATTTAGCTGCCAACGCATGCATACATGGACGACGTTTTACAACCTCTTACAACATAAAATGACGGTACATTATGTATAATTGTAATAAATCAATGGGCAAGAATAACTTAAAATACATTTTGTATAAAAGGACACGTATGCATTCATGACATCCCCCATCCATTTTTACAAGACAGACGCGTAAAACTTTCTGTTTTATTGACTGATGAGCCCGTCGCTAAAACACACAATGAGCAAACCTTTCAAGCATATTTTAGGCATTCGTCTCGCTCGCACTTCCTCACACGAGGGACATTAACGATAAAATATGTACAATATGTACTTGGACATTGGACATTATAATGTATGATCGACTTGGTAGTAAAAAGGGGGGATCGGGTTTCGGTTTGAAATATGGAGAACATACTCGGATTAACCTTAGCTCAAATATAAAGTGACGAAACCCTGAGATGAAACATGAAAAGAAAAAGAGATACACCAGCATGCTTCAGCCACAAATTGGACACCAGTCAACAACTCATTCTCTCCTATATCTCATTATAATATCATCTAGTTACCAAGAGGACCCATTTCGCCACTCTCTTCTACAGCTCAGTTTAGCTCGTCCACCACTTCAAGTCCAGTAAGTAAAAGTTCTTCTGGGCAGCAGACGACGTCCATAGATTGTCCCGATGCTGCTTGCTACAGACTTTACGGCGCGTGGCGGGAATCCATAAATCTGAAATTTTCAACGGGGCAACGAGGGGGAGGAGGAGGACACTGCTGAGGCTGGTCCGGCAGGGGCAATATCTGTCACCATCCGATGGGAGAGGGAAAGGGGAGGAGAAGGAAAAGGAAAAGGCTTCGTCTAGTGGTGAGAGTGGCCGGATACACTAGCAACTGGAAATTAATTGTAACATTTAACTGAGTATAATTAGTTTAAAATAGTGAAACATACTTACTGTAACTATAATTTTTATATACATGTAGAGCAATAAACTGCAGCAATTAACAATTGAAATATATACTAGCAATGTAAATTTGCTTTTGCTATCAGATTTGTAAATGTTTAAAAAAGTTGCTAGTGCTCCTCCCGTATTTCTCTAACCTGCGAGTCCCCCGGGAATTCGAGATGATTTTCTCTTCCTCTCCTGTGTCCCCGAGATGCTTTCTTTTGAGCACACACACAAAAGTAATAGGTATGATAACGTGGATGGAATAATATCATAAGAGGATTGCTTAAAAACGGGAAGAAAGAATCTTTTTCGGACTCAATCTGTTTGGGGAAATGGGAGGGAGGAAGCAAATGAAAAAGTATTGGGAGTTTGTGATGGCCCAACGAAACATTTGGATAAATTTACTACATAAGACAAGCTTAGATGCACTTTCGTTTATTACTAGCACATACATTTGTTTAAGTAGATATTCATTAAAAAATATATATTGTCCTAGATTTTTGTTTTCTATATGAAGTGCCAACATATATTATGCTCTGGCACCTTTTGTAAAACTTCAAAAAGGTCATTTCTTCTTCTTCCTCTTGTTCTCTGTTTGTCTCTTATGCATTTATGGCTGTTTTTGTTCTCTTCAAAAGAAGACTGACAAAACTGGGCCAGTTCATGAAAAAAGAGATGTTCGTTTCAGACAATGTAGCATAAGAATGGGATGGTTGTAAAAATGGGGAAAATGAGGGCATGGTGTCAGAGATGCAAACTACAGACAAGTGCAGAGGATATGAAGGGTTACAGTTGAAAAGTAAAAATATACAAGCAAAATTGCATCTTGAGTTACTCATACCACAGTCAATCAAGCATGTCATTTTATGCTGTAGTGTGTAGTTCTGGTAAATTTACAACATTTTACGGAGTAATTCAGAATACCTCACCTGGCCTGGGCTCAAAAGTGCATTTGAAGATGTATTAATATTTCGGACTGGAGTCATGTTGTTATCTGCAAAGAAGTGGCACTACTTACGGTTAGTACGTTGTGCAAAAAGCCATGTTTTCATAACACATGAATCAAAGTGACACACAAAGCAAATTGTGCAATAAAAAGACGCAGCCACTCGTATTGGCCTTTTAAAAAGTTGATATTTGCAAAAAGTGTCTTTCTCGCGCGTGCGAAATAATTGATGAAACTCTCGCCAAATCTACTCTCCGTCTTTTTGCAACACCTCCTGTTAAACTTTTTTTTACAGTGAATATTGTTTTATTTGTGTGGGGGAAATGTGTACAACTTTTGTTGTCGATTTTAAAGGTTTTGACCACCGTATTGTATCAACACTTTCAACTTTTCCAGCATAATATACTAACACTTATATACTGGACACATGTAGGAAATGTCCTTTTTGGACGGCAATTCAATTCAAAGTAAGAAAGTAGCTCACAAAAACTCCCAAATATAGCCCAAATCTTCTTAGTAGGCTCACAATCTTCAAATCTAACCTATCAATAATTAACACGAATCCAAATATAAAAACCTTAAATGTCAAACCAAAGCAACGAATGCACGAAAGAGATGCTGGCAACAAAAACATTAACAATAAACAAGTTTTCAAGAAAAGTTTGCGAATCTGGTTCCGTCACCTTATCTTCCGAGGAAAGGACATTTAATATGCTGCTAATATTGTGCGCAGAAAAAGCTGCAATATCTTCTTTATGATGTTGTTTCTGCTGTCATTAGTATTGCCAACATTACTGGAAATGGTAACGGTTATGAGCTCGGGTAATGTTATATATATTCGCCATAGAAATTCCTTCTTGTTCTTGGCAAATGTGAATATTCAGGGATGACATTTATGTTATAAGGGTTACTTACAGGCTCGAATTTACCTATTTAATATCTTATACAAGTATTGTAACACAATGGCAACCTTGCACCAATACAATCAATAAAACATGGCGGTATCGTTTTTGTACATTTACAATTTTAATGTTCTGGCAACCCTATGTCAATAAAACCAGACTGTCAATTTCCTCTGCTGCCCTGATAACGACCTTTTCTCTTTTTTTCTATCTTCCAATGTCCTCAACTCGTTTTCTTGACCAGACATCATTTGAAAACAGAAAAAAACCATACATGGACTTAAGAGACTAGGGGGAGTTTTTAAAGGAAATATAAAGTTGAAATATTATATGTAAAGTGGGAAAAGGGGTAAAATGTTGGTGTGTAAAAGTTGCCTCTAGCAAGACTTCAATAATAGATTACTTGTATTTCCGTCTGGACTTAAGTCTACTATGTCCATGTATTGCTGACTAGATGTGCACGCCGCATTGACATTTTATACGACAACCAAAAATACTACTCCAGTGTCTCTATATTCAATATGGTTCCCTGACAATACCCCCGCGGGACAAAAGACCCACCCTGACAAAAGACCTCTTACACATAAGACCCCACTACCAAAAGAACTGTTGCACAAATGAACTTTGGGACAAATGGAATTTAGGACAAAAGACCTGCAGATATAAGAACTGTGTAACAAAATCACTTTATGTAAAAAGAACTTTGGTACAAAAGCACAATGGGAAAAAAGGAATTTAGGACAAAATACCTGCAGTTAAAAAATATAACAGTATCATGGTATAGAAAGAGTTTTTTACATATGCAAGTATAAAAAGCCAATGCCATGATTAAGTAAGAAAAAACATTTAATATAATTTATAAGAAATTCCTGACAATGAAACAAATTACATGTCATGCAGGCATGTAAGGGTTGCTACATAGAATATCACTGACTGCAGTAATGACTTTGCTTTGAAAAACTAGCATTGATTTTAAACATGCCAGGCCATAGAGTGACATAACATGTTTCTTTTTGTCATAACCTCAGGTAATGTCAGGCAATTTTATGTACTGTTACTTAGGGGAGAAAGCAACAACATATATTATTATACAGCAGGTTGCAACCTTTATGCTCACTGACTTGATCACTGATTTGTCCCACAGCACAGCTGCACAGAGGTTTTAACAGAATGTCATTTGTCCTTAAGAGGTTTTCTCCAAAAGGTATTTTGTCCTGTTGGGCTTTTAGCAGGTAGGTCTTTTGTAATGTAGGGGTTTTATCTGCAGGTCTTTTGTCCATTAGGGGTTTTATCTGCAGGCCTTTAGTCCCTTGTCATAAAGGGCTTTGAGTGCAGACCCCGGTTCCCGTAAGCGGTTTAAATTTTGGTTTAGTTAAACCATAATTCTTGGATTAGTTAAACTAAACCAAAATTGAGTTCCCATAAGTATTACTCTTAAACCGGTTTAACACTACATAGCTAAACCAGATTTTAGTTTAGTTTAACTAAACCAAAATTTAAACTGCATATGGGAACCCAATTTTCTGGATTAACCAAAATATTGGTTTATTTAAACTAAACCGGCGTTAAACCGCTTCCGGGAACCGGGCTCAGGTCTTTTGTCCGCATGGGTTTTGGTGCAGGGCTTTTGTCCGGTCACCAGTTCAATCACATTGCATATATTGGCGGTCTGCATTAACATACAAAATAATTGGTCCACACAATGTACTAAATAATAACGTATTTACATGTATTTAATGTTTTTGGTATTTTTTAAAACCACAACGTGTTTTGTCCGATACATTTTGTTCGGCCATAACAAAAGCAACCGGGAGAGTCAATTGATTTGTCAAATTAAATACTGGCAGAAAGTTAGACTCAAAACAATTCCTAGTTACTGCTCAGTCATGTCGGGAGAACAAGAGACAACAAACAGCACTTTTAGGACGTTTGCAGCTTGCACACCAATACATGGGGCTGCATATTTGGTCTGGAGTCATGACAACAATAACCGCTTCATCATATTTTTGTGGTGTTGGCAATAATATCAACATATATATTTGGATTGTACATATTCATGAACACCATTATCCAAATGAACAATAATCCATTTTCAAGAACTAAATCTGACTTAAACGTATTGAGCTCTAATATGTTCTTTCCTGCAGTGACCATTTGTCCTAAGCAATTGTATGACAAATGGAACTTGCCTAGGATCCTACTTAATAGATTAAAGTTCACATGTAGCAATTATGAAGAATGTGAGATGGTAAAACCACTACATGAAAAATTTGAACCATTCATCACAAAGTTTGTTAATCATGATTGGATGTTTGGAGACTTAAATTTCAGGGATATATCTATAATTGATGAGGAAATGTCATTGCACTACATAAAGTATTTAGACTTTGGAATTAGCAGGCACTTGCCCCTGCTTGCTCTGAGAAATAATTTACACATAAACACAAATTCAGAGTGTATGTGATCTTTAATAGTCATACATTAGGTCTTTCATTATTACCTATTTATTTGTAGATGATATTTTGCATGATCCATGGGTACTGCAAGAAGGTAAGTGAATAATAAACATTATACAGTGAATTATAATATACTAAAATGGGTAAAAAATATTATATAATGGTAGGTCAGAAGGCACATTTTCTTCATGAAAATTATGAGATTGCACTGGAACCAACCAGTTCACTGACATTTTCCATTAAAACTATACAGACAGTGAGGGGATTGACCTTCAATGCCACAAGGGACTTTAACATGAAATTCAGCAAGGGCGAAAACAAAAAATAATGTTGACTTTTACTGGAATTGTACTTCTGATGGTAATTGTGTTGTTCACTTTTACTTTCATCAATCTGTTCAGTTATTACATTTATACAATGTGGGCAGTTTTAATGTTACAATATCCAGTGTTAATTTCATTAATGAATCTAAGACAAGTAAGAACTAATATTTTAATTGTGTGTAAAGTATCTTAATACAACAATATAATATTTACAGCCTATTGTGAAAAACCAAATAAAGCTGGCATCAGTCCTAGTTTGTATTGGGAAAGCTTGAAAAAGTGTTATTATGCTCCTAACCAGGTATACCATGGTGCTAATGAATTGGCCATCAATTTTGTATCAAAGTACTATTCATACTACAATGTAACAAACCCATGGGTATCAATAGGAAATATAGAGGAAAATCACTTTATAACAGGTAGCATAGCATTCCTGTTAATGGGTTGTTGAGTAAAGCTAAGGAAATATTATTATCTTAGAAGTGGTTCTAAAAAAGCTAAACATATCCCACCTTGATATTGGAGATGTCATAATAGGTGGATTCGACCGTTGGAAATATGATGATAGTCCATTTGCCAACTGGTCTCCTGGACAACCCAAAGATATTGAAATAAATCATAATTGTGCCAGGATTCCTGGCTTGGAGGCACCAACAGTTAAGAAGTTCCGCAATATGTCATGTTATAGTCCTGGTCTTACTGTTTGTGAACAAGATCAAGGTATACACCCAACAAATAATACATGTAGTGAGCCATGTGCATTACTTGCATGTACTGTGCCTTACAAATCCATTTTATGCATATTCCATCCATCCATAGCAGACAATTCAACTACAATATATTTTTATTTTGTGTTTTATGTTGAGATATCTTATATACCGTTGCAATCTTTCCAGGCTAAACTAAATATATTTTTGGTAGTATTTTAAGCTAGGCAAGCCACCAGATCCGACAAAAATGTCCATATTATGCAATGCAATGAATTAATTCATCAAAATAGGTGCTTAAAAAAACAAAGAATAGCAAGCGCAGTGACAAAATTTACCTTAAAAAGAGGTTAATTTCATGTATGCAAGGCATTGCAAGCTACTCAACTGTATTCAAATAGGCATTAATGGTGCTTGCCAACCTGGATTTAATATGACTCCTGGATATTGCCACACATTTGTTGGAGAGGCTAGCTGGTATCAGACAGAGGAAATATGTAAAAGTATGAATGCTTACATGGTTGTTGTCAACAGTCAAGAAGAGCTTGATCTATTAGGCCAGTTAGGTATTCTGACTAGTTTTACCACAATAGTCCTTATATCTTTGAACAATGTTATTTTTAGAGGTACTAAACACATATTCATCAATTTGGGTATATATGAGGAATGGCACATGGCAACAATCATCCAATTTTACCCCTGATATCTACAAATTTGACTTCCCCCAGAATTTGACAGAAACCCCCAAAAATATTGATTTTGATGGATGTGTGCGTATGAACATTAGCACAGGTTTATGGCAGCCCGCTGAAAACTTTATTGGTTTGTATTTATTAGAATCTGAGGCTATTAGTGGTATGATATTAGAGCATACTCATATTTAGGAATATTAATACCTACTTTATTGCAGATACTTTTATTGACAATTTATTGGATGACCCATCCAAGTTACTGCCTATGGTGGATTATGTATCTCCAAGAGCTAAAAAGCTACTCTATTCTGGAATTCAGTATCAGCTTCTACAACTAGCAGACCTTAAAGATTTTGGCAGCCTCTTGCAACATTTTGCAGAAAGCATAGCTGGACAGACCTTTCAATTGATGACAAAGAACATTGAGAATCAACGAATTATAAACCCAGAAAGTCCTCAAGAGAATGTCATCTACTGGATCATGAAAACTCTTTCCCAATATGTATTTACAAATATGAAGTCACTAATTCCACTCACAGAGGTTCCAATGCTGATGTTGCCAAAGGATCACACTTATAATTGGAGGTCTCAAGCATTGTCACAAAGAGAACAGGTTTGCAGCAGTAATATTGATTATATGTATCCAAGACCATCTTTGCTATATAGGTCAATTTACGGGTATATGAGGCCCATAAACTCCAATTTGATCAGGAGCAGGGTACACCATACAGCTTTGTAGTGGAAGAAGAACGCTATAATATGCCAGTTGTTCCCTTGTTAAGAGGGATTGGGTATTCAGATGAGATTGACAAACACTTAAACTATTTAAGATCACTAAAGAAAAATGGCACAAAACATATAGAGTTAACAAGAGACTTAGGGATGGATCTTATCAAAAAGTTGTACAATGATGACATATATGGAGTTGAGCTAACTGCAAACTTTGAACAAGTTATTAAAGTAATGAAGTTTTCACAAGTGTTAGGTAGCATTAATTTTAGTGTAAAAAGCTTCCAAGAAGAGTTTAAAAGTGTATTTCAACATTTAAAAACAATGTTTCACCTAGACCTGGACATGGAACATTCTGATGAGAGGTAAATCATTTATATTGATGTTTATTGAACAATAGTACCATTTTTTACAAGGGCTAACAATAATAATATTTTATCCAGCATGGCATTGGACTTGAGAAGACTTGAAATGATTCCTTTATGCACTTTGAAAAATGGAGAAACTTGTAGCTTTAAACATGCTTTAACAAATCAAGGCATGTGTAATACATTCAATGGAATCAACCCTTATCTTAAGACATTAACAACTGTGCAGACCTTGTCAAACCTCTACAACCTTCCATTGGAGTCTGCTTTTCAATCATCATCTAACTTGGGTGGTGGTATTGATTTAATACTTGACATTCACCAACAGGAGATCATTGGGTCAGAGTCTGGATATTTTGTGCTTAGTCTCAATGAACCATTCAATAACTTTGATGCCATTGGTGGATCATTAGAAATCTTCACAGGACAAAAGACAAGCATTGTGTACACACAAATACTTGTAGAGACAGAAAAGTGGGTAAAACTGTTTTCTCCTGCATCAAGGGAATGTCTGTTTGCTGATGAAGGCAACTTGGCAGGCAGATATTTCAAACATTACAGTAGACAAGCATGTCAATTTGACTGTGCTTTAAAGGAAACCATATTGCTATTGCAATGTATACCTTGGAACTATCCCAGATTGAATGAAGATATTACTTTGCCCCTGTGCACAGGGGACAAAGTGGCATTCTTTGATGGAAACATAACTGCTACTATGGAGGATGTCAGTTGTGGCTGCCTGAATGACTGTGAAGGGACAAAAGTGTCCATTCAAGTAGATCATTCTCAAGTTAATGCTGAGTTATCATGTACTGATGCTTTGCTGAATGAGGTTACAAAAAGAGGAATTAGATCTGCAGTGGATCATACAGCATGGGTTTATTCTAAGTATGTAAAGAGAAAATTGTAATTATATTATATACAGTGTAAATATTTCATTTATTCATTAAGATTGAATAAGTGGCAATCAGAACCAGATTATGCCCTTGACGATGCAACACAATGTCAGACAAAATTGTTAAAAGATATTGCCTTTGTAAGTGTAAAAGATGGTGGTAATCCCATTAAGTTACTTTCACTGAGCATGAAGTATAGTGCAGTGGATGCAACAGGAATTTTAGGTAATGAAATTTGTGCAATTTGTTATTAATCCCCAGTACCCAAACTTCTTTATTTAGCTGGTGGTTTTGGGGTATTCACTGGTTTTAGTTTAATGTCAATTATTGAGGCATTTTACTGGATGTGGATTAAGATTAAAACATAATACTGCAATGGTATACTATTTTCATGAGAAGTGAAAATACAAGTATGAGTCACATATCCTAGGAAGTGCAAAACCCAAAACCCAAATACCAAATACCAAAAGTAGGTTTATTTAAAAAACAAAAACAAAACCGAATTGGTTTTGAAAAAGTCGTTTTTACATCATGTCAGTTTTCTGGAAAGTGGAGTTTTGAGAGAAAAAAGGAGAAAAGAGGGAGGCCAACAATTTGGTGTGGATAAAAAAAACGCTCGTCCAAAAAAGCGCGCATTATAATTTTAGGACGTTCAAAAACGCTCCTCCAATTTTAGGATGTGCAAAAATTCTTTTCCAGAAAACGCTTGTCCAAAATGCACCCATTCCAAAAATAGTTTAAGTACATAAAGTTCCAAAAAACGCCCCAATACTTCTATATATTTAAAAAATGACTTCAGTGGAGACACACGTGTGCACTGTTAATGTGACACTTCATTGGACACTCCTGTGTTCACTGTTAATGTGACACTTCAGTGGAAACTCCTGTGCAGCTCTGATAATGTGACACTTCAGTGGAGACACATGTGTGCACTGATAAT